>APFE031582872.1:24148-69546 GCA_000404065.3 Pinus taeda | reverse complement strand
GACACAAGAAAAGGAACTATCCTCGCACCTGATTCATTTTTTAACGAGGTTGACTCAATAACAGGAACTTTCCTCGAAACTCCTTGTTTCATTTTTTAACGAGCTTGACACAAGACAAGGAATTATGCTCATAATTCCTATTCTCTACAATCTACCTATATAACCTACCCTTGATTCATTTTTTAACGAGCTTGACACAAGACAAGGAACTATGCTCAAGACTCCTTGTTTCATTTTTTAACGAGGTTGAGACAAGAACAAACTATCCTCGTGTCTACTGATTATGGTTTCCAGCTGGAAGAAAGACATGTCAATGGACACACCTTGATCATGGCTTCCAAGAGGTCTTCATCAGAAGGGAGAATAGTTCTCTAGAAGGAACACATGTCAAGGGATTCAAGGGGGATAAGAACATCGTGTTCAAGAAATCCCGTAGAGTTTTCCATGTCAATTACCGAATCTAAATCAAAGGAAGATGAGCAAACAATGAGAGGATCACTTATATCGGTAAGGATTAATTTCTTTTAATCTCATCTGCTGAGATATTAAATTCTTGAAGAAATTTGAATTTTTCAATTAAATGCATTTTAATTAATTCAAAAAATAAATTTTTGAATTAATTTCCCCAAAATTTTGACTTTGACTTAACCCCAGGGATTAAAGGCTTAAAATTTATCAAAATAATTAATTTATCTTAGCCCTTGGATCTCTTAAAATTTATTTTTGAAGGACCAACGAATTTTGCCTTTGGAGAATTTAAATTTACCTTGGACCTAGTATTAATTAAATTTTTGGCTTAGAATTTTAATTAATTTTTGGCCAGAAAATTTAATTAATTAACCTACGAGGGGATAAACTATTTTTCCAACCCTCAAGACGTTTTACATCATGATTTTCATATTTTTTACATTTCAAGGATAAATACCCATTTGTAGAAGACCCTCAGAGACTACCCATTTCTGCAACACAAATATAATCCAACAGACCAAACAATTTGTAATAAAATAACCTAACCAAATAGTTAGGATTATTCCCAAATCACTTTTACACAGACTCGATCTAGAGCACTAGGATTTGCCTAAGATTCCAGTGATAAAATCTATTCCGTCTTTAGGGTAAGACTGAAAGAAAGATTTGCCAACCATCCGAGAATGGATCGGTAAGACAAAAAACCTCCCAGAATATAGATGGTCACCAGAAAAGTAGGTTTACTTAGGCAATTACATACATGACACAGATCTGTTGAGATTATTTACGTCATATACATGCAGAATGGGTTTACATACTTGGAAGTGAAACTAATTATGATAGTTGTATGGCATGAACACATCGATCAGACGTTATCTCTTCTGCAAAAAAAGGGGGTGTACTGCTATGGGTCATTGACACGTAGTGGTCAACAGGAGGTAATCCTCTGAACATTTGTTTCTGTTGTAACAATCTTAAACCATAAAAGTTCAAGTGTCCAAACCGAGAGTTCCATAATCAATAATCATTAGAACATGCAACTATAAAAGAACTGACCTAGTCACTGTAATTCATAACTAGAGGAAAGAGTCTATTCCTCGTCATCTGCACCTTTGCTATCAGTTATTTGCTTGGGGGCTTGTCATATATAACACACTCTTGTCTTTGAAAATGAACTTTGTATCATTTCTGTGTCAATTGACCAACACTCGTTAAATTATGTTTGAGATTGGGGACAAAATATACCTCTGAAATTGTATTTGGCTCCCCCTGCTTAGTCATAATGTTGACCACTCCTTTGCCATCTACATCCACAGTCTTGTCAGTCCCCAACTTTACCTCTGTCCTCACAGATTGATCCAAATTTACAACCAAATTCTTGTTTCCTGTCATGTGGTTACATCAACCACTGTCTAACAGCCACACATTATCAGAAGGTTCATGAATGGTATGGAAAGCTAAGAACATGGAGTTAGTATTCTCTGCAGTGACATTAGCTCTCTGGTTTCCTTGATCAAATATCCTTTTTCCTGCACTCACGGGCATAGTGACCAAATTTATTACAACAATAACATCTCACCTTTGATTTGCAACCTCTTTGATTATTGTGGAAGCTTTTGTTGTTGCTTCCACTTTCATGTTCATGTTCTTCTCTGCTATCCCTTTGACCACCACGCCATTTACCTCGTCCTCTACCTCTCGATCCACTTCTGCCTCGACCTCTGTCTATTGAAATGGAAACCTGACTTTTGAAAGCGGTTTCTAAAGTGGAATCCTTATTTTTGTCGATCCTTGACTCATGTGATAGAAGTGATCCCATCAACTCATCAATCATCAATGGTTTCAAATCATTAGCTTCCTCTATGGCTGCCACCACAACATAAAATTTGGTAGACAAAGATTTGAAGACCTTCTTAACCATTATTTGATCTTTAATATCTTGACCATAATTTTTTAATTGATTTATGATAGTCATGACCCATTCATGAATGAATCAATGTTCTTTGTCCGTTTCATCTGCAGACTTTCAAAATCTCTCCTAGTATTATGTAACTTAACAATATTGACTTTGGCCATACCTTTATAGCTTGTTGTCAAGGTCTCCCATGTTGCCTTTGTTGAAGACGTGATCATAATTTTTTGGAACACTACTCGGTCCACTCCTTGCTGGATAAGTGTTGGAAGATAATTCTTTCATGTATAATTTAGAATTAACTACAGATTTGTAGATGGATGTTGAGAGAATATCTCAACCTCTCTATTTATATTTGGAGTTGGGTGGATCTCACAAAGACCATAAATATGTGATGTATTTGTGTGATTTGAATGGTGCAATATACTAATTATTTGTGTGTAATTTGTCCACCATGACTGCTTTTCTGTTTTCTAACAATAAGTTGCAACACTTGTGCATTCTTCTTTTTGTCTTTTTTCATAGTTCTTTCTCTGCATTAGTAAAAACTCGTTCCTCTGCTTCATTCTTAGGTTTTGAAAACCCAAACTAGCTATGATCCCAAACATCATGAGTCTTCAATATGACTTTCATCTTAGTAGCTCACACATCATAATCCTTCCTTGTGAAAAGAGGAAATTGACACTAAAAATTTGATAAAACCATCTTTAAAAAACCTTTTTCTTAAAATAATAATATAATTTTATAACTCCTTCAGCCTCAAGAATTTTTATTTTATTTTGTTATTTATATATATATATATAATATTCTATTTAAAATGATTTTTACAAACCCGTTTAAAAAAACCCTTTATTAAACACTTGTTTTTCAAAACACTTTATAACAAGAAGTTTAATAAAGGCCCCTTCTAAAAATAACTTTATAAACCTTCATGTGGCAATCTATTGGAAAACAAAGTTTAACATGGGCGGAAATACCTCATTACCACGTGATCTTTTCAAACTACGACCTGTTGGCTTACGATCCCGGCCTTAAACTGGAAGCGGTGATCCGCATAAAAAAATGAAACGAGTTTGCCCGATTCAACGCAGGTTATGACAGAGGCGAGGGGTGTTGATTAGAAATACTTTAATTATATCTCATGATTTTGAAAGGCACTTTAATTATTTGACAATTTTGCAATTTGAAAAAATTACTGATTTTTTTTACTTGTTTTTTTTGCACTGATTTGGCTGGTTTTATGGATTTTGTGATTTTTTTAGTTTTAATTTTAATTTGTTGAAAAGTAGAGGAGATAAGGCACAAAATAACACAAAATTGGGTTTAAATATGTGAATATTTTTTAGAGGTATGAATATACATATTATAAGTTTTTTTTCTTTGGGAATATATCTATATATATATATATATATTATCTTAAGTTCATTCTTAAGTACCGATTTAATATGAGTTGAGAGAGATCTATTTTTTTTATCTGCAAATTTCTTTGGAGTGTAAAATACAATTTTATTTTTCATTGTTTAAATTGTATTTTTGAATGTGAGTGCAAAATACAATCTTATTTTTCATTGTTTAAATTGTATTTTTGAATGGTTAATAGAGTATATATAGCACCAATTAAACATTTTAACCATAAAACTTAATTTTTTCATGATATATACGTGTTGTTTTAATGATATATAATATATACATAATTGACATTAAAATATTTTAAAGAACATGTATATAGAAACATTTTATCATGCAAATTAAAATGGTTTTTTATTATTAATGTATTTTTAAGTATATATCAATATTATAATTTATTGATAAGCCACATTGAATATTTTTTACATACAACATTAAAATATTTTATTTTAACAATTTTTTTCTACATAGATATATATGAAGTTGGTATAAATTAGTTAACATAGATTTTCAAATAGTTTAAACTTGATATCCACATAAATCAGTTAATATAGATCTTCAAATAGTTTATTTAAATTTTTGGTTAAAATATTTTTGAAAAATAAAAATTTAAATATACAATTTTTTACTTATTACTTTACAATATTTCCATTTTTTTATCATCTCTGATATAGTTTTTTATTTAAAACATAATTTTTATTTTTTATTTTTATTTTTAAAAAGTATAGACTGAGTAACATACTTACACGTCCCCTCATATTGTATTGTAAAATAAATTTATAAACTCAATAACACATTACTCAACAAATATAATATATTACCAATATTATTATTACACAACATCAAACTTTTATATACTAACAGTGTCAACATATCATGCACTCAAATTCTCCAAATATGTTATCTGGGCTGTGGACATATCATGCACTCAAATTCTCCAAATATGTTATCTGGGCTGTGCGGAACTCCGCACCTCTGCACAATGGTGGAACTATGAGTTGCCTCCAATAGCAATATCAAACCATTTATCAGATTTATATAATCACAGATTTGGGTTGATTTCTAAATCCCCTTGTTAAGGAATGCATAGCTATCGTATAATATACATTATAAAAATTCTCCGAAGACCTCTATTTATACGATATTTATACGATGGTTGATCAAAGTGTTAGATGTGTTAATTAACACTTGGTTAAGCAAAGTGTTAATTCAACATTAGATCTCCTATATGTTTTAGCCTTCAAGTGGGCAACAGTCTGACTATGGAATAAGTTTTTTTGAAACGTGGGATGTTATCTATGGAGGGGAACAATTGGTCACGTTTGGGCTCCACCTCTGAAAACTGACGTCAGAACCTCTGCATTGTTAATCGTCCCATAGATTTTTCCAAACAATTTTTTCATCATGGCAAAGCCTTGAATTGTTTCCCAATGGGAAACAAGCGCAGAGTTGCCACTAGACTGAGAAGAGAATTGGGAGCATGGAAGTGACCAACCAGCTTTCAGTAGATATTTGTACCGGGTGTGATGACAGAAGAATATCAAGATTTTAAAAGAGTTGGTTTTGGATTTTCTCAGGTTGGTAGAAAATAAAATTTTGATTTGTGTTATTTAAATTGATTTTTTGAGTGTATATATGGATTCAGCGCCCTGAAAAATCTGCATTTAGATTGTGCAGGGGTTACCATTCAAACTTGCGATTTCATTAAATTCCTTCCTTGATTTAGAAAAATTAGACCGGAAAAACTTCCAAAAAGTGGCACTAAAAACAACTTGGATTTCAAATGCTAAGACTATCGAATCTCAATAGTTCAAACGAATAGATTGGTTGTTTCTGCACTGCATTTTCAGGAAAAGGGGGTTGAGTCTGTGCCAAATTTCTATGGAAATCACTCAAATGAAATGAAATTTTAGTGTCTAGGAAATCATTAGTTTGCCTATTTTTTGCTTTTTGTAATTCAATCTTTTTATTATTCAAATTAATGATGAGCTGACCTAACCTTCTAACTATTCCTATTGAAAAGACAATGCCAAGAAACCGATGTTAATATATTGCTGTAATTATCCCTAATGTCTCTTAAAACATCACATTCCAAATAAAATATTTTTTCGATTCCAAAATAAAATAACTAAAATAAATAACATCCTTTAATAAATTAAGCTAAAATTAATCCGGAACTTAATCAAAGTAAACACCAAATAAAAGCCCAAAGTTCAACATACAAATCACAGTTGCAAAGCTTGTAGTTAAGTCTAGGAAGCACAATCGTGAGGAACTTCAGAAAGTTGTGGCTAATAAATATGATGGTACAGCAAAGACATTTGCAGATGTTACATATATCTTCCAAAACATTGGATTACCTCAACATATAGGTGAAAGTTCCCCAACATGATGCCAAGCCTATGGAGGATCCAAATGTGGCAGATCCATATGAAGTAGTTGTTCTTTCACTGCATACTTATGTTTCAGATCGCTTGCTTCAGATATTTCCCCAAGGTCTTGCAACTTGATATGATAATTGACATTCAATGCCTTTGAAGTCTGCAAGTGCTTCCTGAAAGTAATAGTTATAGCTAGGTATATTGAGCAATTTGCAGCAAACAACTTTGCATGTGGTAAAGACAAGGCTGCATACGTATGTTGGTGGACCCAGAAAATCCAGTAAATCATAGAGGTCGCTTCAATGTTGGCATTGGTCATGTCATTCAGTCACAAAGAAAAATATATATATATATATATATATATATTTTAGTGGATGAATTTTTTGAAAAGAAGTTACTTCCTCAGCACAGCAACATGTTTATTGTGGGGGAACACATCAACCTATTCATTGTGGGGAAGTCAGCCTTTGTGCAGGTCCTCTCCGCACAATAAACTTTCGCGGCTTCGGAATCGCTACACAACAAATACTGTAATTATTAGTGTTGCATATATTCTTTGTGCGGAGTATTATTTAATAATCTTTTAATTAATGTTTAGAATGAAAGCTGGCCATATAGATGATTTTATTATCAATTTTCTACTAACTTTATAACTTAAATGGCAATCAGATACGTCACTGCCTTTTTGTACAGTAAAGGTTAATAAATTCCATGCCATCATATTATGGATTTTCATGCTAATAATACTCTCAAAACTATACTATAATCCGTAACCGTAACGAAACAAAAACTAATAATACTCTCATCAAATAAACTCACAACTCAACTATATCTATAAGAAAATCAGGAAATTTAATAAATACCCCAAACACAACATGAAACATTATATTCTTCCTTTCATGAAATGTATATCTATGTCCAATAAAGCAACAAAGTAAAAACTTTCTTTAAAAACTTCTCATCCATTATTTTGAAGAGAATAATGAAATTGTTACCATTGTAAAAGTGAAGAATGTTGGAGTATACCAAAATCTGCAGGTGTTAGTAAACAGAGACATCGCTAGTGTTAAGCCTATGCCACGAAACACATAGGAGTGTTGGATCATCCTTCTACACCAAAATCCACAGGTGTTAGTAAATAGACACATCGCTAGTGTTAAGCACATGCCACGAAATGCACAGGAGCGTTGGATCATCTTTCTACACCGCCATTAACGAGGAGCTAACAATCTCCCCCCAACGCAAGTCCAGTGTGTTTCGAACTCGAGACCTCTGGCTCCGATACCACTTGTTGCAGTCACGATTGTCGTTACACCAAAACCCACAGGTGTTAGTAAACAAACACATCGCTAATGTTAAACACATGCCACGAAACACATGGGAGTGTTGAATCATCCTTCTACACCGCCATAAACGAAGAGCCAACAATTTTTTTTTATCAAATATCAACAATTTTTTTTTATCAAATATCAACTCAATTGTTATTATAAAAATCATTAAAATAACCAAGAATGCCTTAGTAGTTGATGCTCTTCCGACATTTTTCATTTAATGTATTGATATAAACACCTCCAAGCTTAATGACCACTTGGTGCACATGAACCAAAGCATATATTTTAATGGGAGCATTCAATTATGTAAAAGTTTGTCCATTTAATGTTTTTATGAAATGCAATGTGTTCAATAAGCGTCGTGATTTAATGGGAGCATTCAATTATGTAAAAGTTTGTCCATTTAATGTTTTTATGAAATGCAATGTGTTCAATAAGCGTCGTGATATAGGGCATAGAATAATCAAAATTTTCAATGAGCAAAAGAATACAAAACTCATATTTTTGAACGTAAGAGCTTTGTAAAAACTGAAGCTTCAGTCAGATGGAAAACCAGGGACACATATCTAGCTTTATAGGTATATTATTTTAAGATGTAGACTTAATTGCATACAAATAAGTCTTAATTAAATTGTTTTAATTTTTCAAAAAATTTAAAATTATGAAAATGCATATTTTTTAAATAAAAGTTTAAGGTTATTAAAAATGATATATTTTTCAAATGGAAGACTATTAGCTTATTACCATTTCTTTGTAGTCATATTTTCAAGATTCATAATAATGTTTTTAAGATTTAATTTTTAGTTGAATTATTTTAATCTGATTTATTTATGTACTTATAAGTATAGTTTTAAAATATTAAGAAATTTTAATTTTAAATATAATAGAGGTATTAAAATACATTAGTAAGTTTGGGTGACTATGTAAACAATATTTTATGGTTAGAAATCAAATAGACTCAAGTGACATAATCACTATACATGTTAAGAAAATGTGATGATCATATAATTAAATTTCATGACGTAACAAGTTCATCACCAAAATAACACAAGTTGTGATTTTTCTATTGATCACAATAACAATTACGCCCTATTGCTCCTTATATGAAAAATATCTAAAATATTACAACTGCAATCATTTCTCATCCTTAACATTTGGTCAAAGTAAATTAGTCTTAAACACTTGATAAAAGCATTGGATGTAAGGGCTTCTAATGTCATGGCCAAAGCTTGGCCTGTTGAAAAGGAAGATGAAGTAAGGCACAAAATAACACAAATAATTCACACATAAAATAACACAAGTTACGAATCTTCTATTGATCACACAAACTTGATGATTACAATGAACCTGGTGAAGGGTATTTAAAACTTTTTCAACTAGTGACTTTCCTAAAATAACTTGACATGCAACCACACACTAAATTAGATTTTACTCAAAAAATGACTTAACTCTACTTGACTCAACTTGACTAAACTTGACTCTCTAATTGTAGGCAATTTTTTCTTGTGAGAGTAATTAGATATTTTAACACTCCCCCTTAATTATGATCGCTAAATTAAGACATGACTCATGACAACTCAAACATACATGTTGTTCTATTTCTTATCTAGACTTACAATACCCAGGTTTCTTCTATGAAACTCAAACACATCTGTTGCTAATGACTAAGTAAATATATTAGCCAATTGATCACTCGATTTACAAGGCTTCAAGTGGAGTTCTCCATTTCTCACAAGTTCTATAATAAAATGATATCTAGTATCAATATGCTTGCTCTTTTGATGAAACACACTATTCTTAGATAATATAATCATTGAGGTGTTGTCACAATATATTGTTTTCGATCCTTCTTGTTTATGCTTGAGTCCATCTAATACTCTTCTTAACCACACTGCTTGACGTGTTGTTGATGTTGCTGCTACATATTCTGCTTCTGTTGACAAAAGTGTCACAATAGGCTTCTTCTTAGATGCCCATGAAATCACACCTAAACCAAGATGGAACACATAACCATAAGCTCTCTTCCTGTCATCCAAACTTCTTGCAAAACCACTATCTATATATCAAATCAAATCCTTTTTCTCTGTTCTTGCATACGTTATGCCACAATCTCTAGTTCCTATTATGTACCTCATAATTCTTTTTCTTGCTCTCCAATGTGTGTATTTTGGAGTCTCCATAAATCTGAAAATAAAACTGACTCCTTGCATAATATACATTCTTGTAGTTGTGAGATACATGAGACTGCCACCCAATCTTTTGAATAGAGTTGGATTGACATCTAATCCTTCATCATCCTTGCTTAACTTCATACCTTTTGAAACTGGTGTAGGGATAGGTCTGCAATTCTCCATCTTGAATCCTTTCAGCAAATCTCTAACATGCTTATTTTGACAAATAAAAATACTTTTTTCAGATTGTTAAAATTCTATGCCAAGAAAATATGTCATGAGACTAAGATATGTCATCTCAAATTATTTCATCATGGCTTCTTTAAATTCATCTTACTCAAGATCACCTGTATGAATAATGTCATCCAAATATAAACAAACAATCAAGATTTGTCCATGTTCATTTAACTTTGTGTACGAGGCAGGCTCAATGTTGCTTCTGCAAAATCCATTCTTGATCATGTAGATATCGATTATGTTATACCAAGCTCTAGGTGCTTTCTTGAGTCCATAGAGTGCTTTCTTCAACTTATAAACTTTATCTTCTTTACCTTCAAATTCATAACCCGGAGGTTGCTACACATAAATTTATTCTTCTATGATTCCATTCAGGAAGGTTGATTTCACATCCATCTGATATACTTTCCACTTGTTCTGAGTTGCTTTGGCTAGAACTACTCTTATAGTATCTAATCTGGCTACTAGAGCAAACATTTCTCCAAAATCTATTCTCGATTGTTGTGAGATTCCTTTTGCTATAAGTCTTGCTTTAAATCTATCAATTTCACCTTTCTCATTGTACACCCATTTCACACCAATGAGATTTTTTGCCTTTGGAAAATCAACCAAATCCCATGTATCATTCTTTTCAATGGCTTCAATTTCTTCATCCATGGATTACACCCAATTTTCATCCCTGATTGCTTCTTCAAATGAATAAGGTTGGAATTAAAACAATGCAAAGTTTGAACTAGCATCCAAATCATCATAAATATCTTTCAAACTTCTCATCTTTCTCTTACCACTGCGTGATTCATCACCTGATTTGTTGCTAGGAGAATTCTAATCTGTTGATCTACTTGAAGATCCATGCTGCTCAGAAAAAGCTTGGATTACTTGCTGGTGTGACTATATTTGGTGTCTTCTCCTATGATTCTTGTTGCTCCTTCTCTACTACATCCTCTTCCATCAATGGTGCTTGTGCATCCACTGTTTTTTATATACTTCCATTCCATGACTCTTGTTCTTTGAACACAACATCTCTGCTAATGATGGTCTTCTTGGTGACAAGGATATACAAGTTGTAAGCTTTTGATTGAGCACTATAACCAGTAAATATGCATTTTTCACCTTTATCATCCATTTTTTGTCTTAGCTCCTTAGGCACATGTGCATAGGCTACACATCCAAACACTTTGATATGATATACGCTGCAAGACATACCTGACCATGCTTCTTTTGGTACTATGTTCATCACACTCTTTGCAGGAGATATATTTATTGCATAAACAACACATGCGACTGCTTCTTCCCAATACTCATTTGACAAGTTTCTTCCTTTCAGCATGCTCCTTACCATATTGATAATGGTTATGTTCTTTCTCTCTACTACACTATTCTTCCATGGTGTGTATTTGGTTGTAAATTGCCTTCTAATTCCATGTTGTTTGCAGTAATAATGGAATGTCTTTGAATCATATTCTTCGCCACAATATGACCTCAATACCTTAATCTGTCAATCACTTTGATTCTTTGCTAAGGATTTGAATTCTTTGAACTTTGTAAAAGTTTCAAACTTCTCCTTCATGAGTAAACCCAAGTTTTTCTTCTATTGTTATCAATGAAAGTGAGGAAATAGCAACTTCCACCAATTGATTATGTCCTCATATGTCCACAGAAGTCTGTATGTACTAGCTCAAGTGGCTACTTTGCTCGGTATGTAAATCCCTTTGGAAAACTCTCACGTTTTGCTTTCCCAGGATGCAACACTAAAAGTACTAGCGGGTTCTTTGATGGGAGGTGTTGTCGCAAAAAGTGTCTAGGCATCGCAACAATGCTCACAGTAAGGGTTGTCACTCTAATCCTTACTCACTCTGTTCATACTCCCTCCTAGACAAGTCAAGGGGGGTAGTCCCTAAGGTGAATGGATGAGGGTAGCTTGTGGAACACAGGCTCTAGGAGATTTTAAGGATGAACAACTTGATGAATTTAGAATAAGTCTCAGTCAATTGAGATAGATAGACACAATCACAAGATAAATATGACTATATACCAGTGCCTTTATGTTCAATTAACCGTAGATTCATTAAAAACAAGTTATTTAGAAATTTTTTCCAACATGTGACGAATAGTGACAATCATGAATGACCAATATAAAAGTCCAAAACTGCAATATGCAAAAGATTCTAGATTTAAATAATTTTCATTAACTGCCCAGATCTAGAATTTAATTAACCTTCTCCTATAGCCAATATAAATTTTACAACATTAATCACACTTGACATTAGAGAAATATCACCACAAAATGACACCAAGGAAATTTATGTAATCAATTCAATTGTTCCTTAGGAAATTATTTTAATGTGGTAAATGAAATAACTAAACTTTAATGTGACCAAAAATAATGAATTCAAAAGGACTTTAATAAATTAAAATTTTATATTGGCCATACGCCACATTAAATTTTTTTAATGTGAAAGCGCAAATCCTTTTGATTTAATTCCTTAATCACCAAAATTTATTTATTTTTATATTTTTTAATGTTTAGGATTTTTTTTTTAAGTTTTTAGATTTTTATGTTTTTAATGTTAAAAGAAAAAAATTAAATTTTAAAAAAAAAGTCGTCAAAACAAAAGATCGAATGATAAAAAGGAAAGAAATGAACCTAACTAAAGCTTCAAAAAAAGAAATTGGATTATTATATATATATAATAATATATATATATATATATATATAAATGCACTAACCTAAACCCTAACCGAAATATACAAATGAAATAAAAAAATGGACTAATTAAACAGTAAGACACATACATAAGAATAAAATGCATAAAAAAAAAAAACCGAAAGCTTTTTGTTGGTTGTTGTGTGTATGCATGTTTGCAGGTTGACGAATATGATGGCAACAACATGAGGTGGAATGAAGGATGTTGCAAGAAGGGAATGATTGCGGAGAGTGAAGGAATGAGGGCTTGGAACTTGGATGATGACGGATGGAGTAGGTAGCATGCAAGAAGAGAGGAGAGGAGTCGTCAAGGAACAACGTGCAGATCGATGGGGATGTAGTAGGCGAATAGAGAAGGGTAAGTTGTTGCAGGTGGCAGCAAAGCAAAGGAGGACGCAAGGGTAATGGATTTGTTGCGATGGAGCTGTAGAGGGAACAGAAGAGAGTTGCACGAGGGTGAATGGAGCAATGAGTGTTTGATGGCGGGAGGAGGGAGAGTTGTACGTAGATGGATGCAAATGGGAATGGAGAAGATTGCTTTCAAGGAAGCAATGGGATGAGTGAAGAGAACACAGTGAAGAAAATGCAGATGTATGACAGCTAAAAAAACACAGGCAAACAAGGGTAAAAAGAAACCTAAAATTTTCCAAATTTAAAAAACCCGAACACAGACAATAAAAAAAAAAAAAAAATTCAAAATTTTCTAGAAAACCCCAAGATGCAGACAGTAAAAACAATTCAAAATTTTCTGTTTAGAAAACCCCATACAACAAAGAAATTGTAGCCCAAAACTTAAGATAAACCCAGAAAAACGAATTTCATACCAATGTAATTTTATGCTTCATATTTATCAATGAAAACCCTCATTAAATCGTTTCCAGATTTCAAAAATTTAAAACCCTTGGACTACAAAAGACTGGATAATATTCCTGCAAAATGATGTTCATGAACCCCGGAGATCTAGATCTTACTCTCCAGGGCCTAGATCTGGACTCTATATATATTTCTTCCTCAAATCTATAGCTGCAAGACAACAAGAAACACCCAAACGATATATACAATGATAAAACTAAAACCCAGAAAAACCCAAGTCAAAAACCAAAAATAATTTACAGATTTATGTACAAGAATGGTAGATTTATCAAATCTGAGGAGTATAAGTCCAGCTCCGCTCCCAAATCTGATAATCTGAGGCTCTCAATAGCCAGATTTATCAGTTTTGCACATAAAATATTAAATTTTTAAATTTTAAAGGAGGACTACTTAGCTCAAAACCCTTCATGCATCACCAATTAAAAAAATCTTATGATAAGCTGGGTTCTTTAGAAAACATGGATCGGAAGTTGGCTGGTTTAACTGAAAACTTTCTTGAACTCCCGATGATCTAAAAATCAAGACTTTCTTGCAAAACTTAATTCAGCGATCAAAATAGAGCGCGAAAATGATAATAAAATTCACATAAATAGAGATACCTACTATTACATTCAAAATTTAAATTATCATTTAAACCCTAGCGACTGAACAAGATACCTGTACTCAAATCACTCTTCAGAAGCTATTATCAATGGCTAAAAAAAAATGTTACGCATGAAAAAATGACACATCTTACAGTATTTCCATGAAAAGTAACACCGACGAAAATTAACCCCAAAGTCTTTCTTTATTATCTGAAAAAAAATTACACGAGCTTTTCGCTTAGCACATGACTTAAAGGTCGGATAAATTGACTGACGAATGACTTCCTATTTAAAGATAAATCCTCCAACGGCTAGTTCGAGTGATCCTCATTAAAGCAACCTCGATCATTGATGAGGATTAAAATTTATTTTAATCTCATCCGTCGAGATATTAAATTTTTGAGGAAATTCGAATTTTTCAATTAAATGCATTTTAATTAATTCAAAAAATAAATTTTGAATTAATTTCCCCAAAATTTTGACTTTGACTTAACCCTAGGAATTAAAGGCTTAAAATTTATCAGAATAATTAATTTACCTTAGCCCTTGGATCTCTTAAAATTTATTTTCTAAGAATCGACCAATTTTGCCTTTGAAAAATTTAAATTTATCTACAACCTAGAATTAATTAAATTTTTGACTAAGGATTTTACTTAAATTTTTGCCAGAAAATTTAATTAATTAACCTATGAGGGGATAAATTATTTTTCCAGCCCCCAAGACACTTTACATCATGATTTTCATATTTTTTACATCTCAAGGATGAATACCCATTTGTAAAAGACCTTCACAGACTCTCTATTTTTGCGACACAAATATAGTCCAACAAACCAAGCAATTTGTAATAAAATAACCTAACCAAATAGTTAGGATTATTCCCAAATCACTTTTACATAGACTCGATCTAGAAAACTAGGATTTGCCTAAGATCCCAGCAATAAAATCTATTCCGGCTTTAAGGTAAGACTGAAGGAAAACTCTGCCAACCATCTGAGAATGGATCGGTGAGACAAAAAATCTCCCAGAATGTAGATGGTCACCAGAAAAATAGGTTTACCTAGGCAATTACATACATGACACAGATCTGTTGAGATTATTTACATCATATACATGCAGAATGGGTTTACATAACATTTTGGAAGTGAATCTGATGATGATAGTTGTACGTTATGAACACATCGATCATGCGTTATCTCTTTTGCGAAAAAAGGGGGTGTACTACTATGGTTCGTTGACACGTAGTGGTCAACAAGAGGTAATCCACTAAACATTTGTTTCTGTTGTAATAATATTAAACCGGAGAAGTTCAAGTGTCCAAACTGAAAGTTCCATAACCAGTAGTCATTAGAACATGCAACTATAAAAGAACTAACCTGATCATTGTAATTCATAACTAGAGGAAAGAGTCCATTCCTTATCATCTACACCTTTTCTATCAGTGGTTTACTTGGGGGCTTGTCATATATAGCACTCTTGTCCTTGAAAAGAAACTTTGTATCCTTTTTGTGTCAATTGACCAACACTTATTAACTTATATTTGAGACTGGGGACATAATATGCCTCTGAAATTGTATTTGGCTCCCCTTGCTTGGTCATAATATTGACCACTCATTTTCCATCTACATCCACAGTCTTGTTAGTCCCCAAATTTACCTCTGTCCTCACAGATTGATCCAAATTTGCAACCAAATTCTTGTTTTTTGTCATGTGGTTACATCAACCATTGTCTAATAGCCACACATTATCAGAAGGTTCATGAATGGTATGGAAATCTAGGAACATGGAGTTAGTATTCCCTATAGTGACATTAGCTCTCTGGTTTCCTTGATCAACTATCATTTTCCTGCAATCACGAGCATAGTGACCAAATTTATTGCAACAATAACATCTCACCTTTGATTTGCAACCTCTTTGATTATTGTTGAAGCTTTTGTTGTTGCTTCCACTTTCATGTTCTTGTTCTTCTCTGCTATCCCTTTGACCACCATGTCGTTTAAATCGTCCTCTGCCTCTCGATCTACTTCTGGCTCAACCTCTGTCTATTGAAATGGAAACCTGACTTTTGAAAGTGGTTTCTAAAGTGGAATCCTTATTTTTGTCTATCCTTGCCTCATGTGATAGAAGTGATCCTATCAACTCATCAATCGTCGATGATTTCAAATATTTAGCTTCCTCTATGGTTGCTACCACAACATCAAATTTGGTAGACAAAAATTTGAGGACCTTCTTAACCACTATTTGATCTTTGATATCTTCGCCATAAATTTTTAATTGATTTATGACAGTTATGACCTAATTTATGAATGACATTTAGAGGTATGGATATACATATTATAAGTTTTGTTTTCTCTGGGAATATATCTATATAGATTCATCTTAAGTATGGATCTAATATGAGTTGAGAGAGATCTATTTTTTTCCCCTGCAAATTTCTTTAGAGTGTAAAATACAATTTTATTTTTCATTGTTTAAATTGTATTTTTGAATGGTTAATAGAGTATATATAGTACCAATTAAACGTTTTAACCATAAAACTTATTTTTTCATGATATATACATATTGTTTTAATGATATATAATATATACATAATTGCTATTAAAATATTTTAAAGAACATGTCCATAAAAACATTTTATCATGCAAATTAAAATGGTTTTTTTATTATTATATATATTTTTAAGTATATATTCAATATTATAGTTTATACATTGAATATTTTTTATATACAACATTAAAATATTTTATTTTAACAATTTTTTTTTCTACATAGATATATATGAGTTTGGTATAAATTAGTTTAACATAGATCTTCAAATAGTTTAAAGTTGAATATGCACATAAATTAGTTAATATAGATCTTCAAATAGTTTTATTTAAATTTTTGGTTGAAATATTTTTGAAAAGTAAAAATTTGAATATACAACTTTTTACTTCTAATTACTTTACAATATTTTCATTTTTTTTATATCACTGATATAATTTTTCTATTTAAAATATAATTTTTATTTTAAAAAAGTATGCACTGACTAACATACTTACACATCCCTCTTACTGAGTTGTAGAATAAACCTCTAAACTCAATAATGCATTACTTAACAATACAATATATTATCAATATAATTACACAACATCAACTTTTATATATGACAAGTGTCAACATATCATGCACTCAAATTCTCCAAATATTTTATCTAGGCTGTACGGAACTCCGCAACTCTGCACAATGGTGGAACTATGACATATATTACATGTCATATGAGTTAATGGCATTTTGGTCGTTGCCTCCAATAGCAATATTAAACCATTTATCATGCTTATATAATCACAGATTTGGGTTGATTTCGTAAATCCCCTTGTTAAGGAATGCATAGCTATCGAATAATATACATTGTAAAATTTCTCCAGAGACCACAGCATCATTCATATGGGGCGGCACAACTTTTCAACAAAAATTCCACTTAGCAGGTCTGAAACACATCTCTTTACCCAAGCAGCAAGGAGGTTGGGGGATCATGGATTTAAGAATTTTTAACAGAGCGCTCATTTGCCGATCCTTATGGAGGGGAGTTTTTGGAAGCACCCCCTGGAGCAGCATCATCCAACTCAGATACATGAAGGGTCGCTCCATCGAACACTGGCTCAGAAAAGGTTCCATCGGACCGCGGCATGGTTCCCCCATATGGAACAACATGCGGAAAGTAGAAAGTTTCTTTTTATCACGCCTCTGCTGGAGAATATATTCAGGCAACAAAATCTTTATCAATATTGATACTCTTTCTGGCAGTCTCGCCGACCTATCTATACCTGCAGACCTCACACATATGTTACAGCATCATGGTATCTTCACCTGGGAGAAACTCATAAAAGACTGGCGCGGATCCTCTCCTATATGGAAGAATGAATATGAACTCAATCTGCAGAACACATGGTTCGATAGATGGAAAACAATTTCTGATATGCTATCTGGAAGCGGTCTTCATAGACATGGACAACAGGATGATCTACAATGGACTGTCAGCCGTTTTAGAAGGCCTGTTACAGTTAGGGACATATACCTACACTTGATCAGCAACAGAACACCATATTCGCTGCCTTCTTTTCCATCTATCTACTGGAAGGCAAAATGTCCTCCAAAGCTCATACATTTTGCATGGCTTGTATTCTATAACAAAAATCTTTCTTGGGACAACCTCAGAAAACGGAATTGGCATGGCCCCAGCAGATGCACAGCTTGCAAATCTAAAGAAGAAACTAATCTACACATGTTCATCCACTGTTCAGCCATTCAGCGAATCTGGTATGTTTTGGCCAACACTTTTTATTTCCCTCTGACTGCTTATGATTCTCTTAATGCAGCGCTTATTGGATGGAGCAGACAAAGAGGGAATACTCGGTTCCTTATTCTCATATTTCTATGGAATGTCTGGAAATGGAGGAATGCATCCATCTTCAACGACACGGTCTCATCGCCAAATTGCATCCTAGATAACATTTTGACAGACTGGCATATGATATATGGGTCTATCTGAATTTTACCATATCACAAAGTTTTCCTATCTTATAATGTTTATCTATCCGGGACAATTTCCATATATAACAATTATCTGTATAAATCTAGATATGAATATTGACAGCACATATGATATACATATATATCCATATATGTACATACTAGATAAGCAATGTTTTATCTACATCTGTATTTATTTGACCTCAATATAATATATTCCGCTTTTTTTCTCCTGAAAAAAAAAAATCAAAGTGTTAGATGTGTTAATTAACACTTAGTTAAGCAAAGTGTTAATTCAACATTAGATCTCGTATATGTTTTAGCCTTCAAGTGCTCAACAGTATGACTATGGTATGAGTTTTTTTGAAAGGTTGGATGTTATCCCTGGAGGGGAACAGTTGGTCACGTTTGGGCTCCACCTCTGAACACTGACGTCAGAACCTCTGCATTGTTAATCGTCCTATAGATTTTTCCAAAACAATTTTTTCATCATGGCAAAGGCTTGAATTGTTTTCCAATGGGAAACAAGCACTGAGTTGCCACTGGACTAGAAGAAGGATTGAGAAGAGAATTGGGAGCATGGAAGTGACCAACAAGCATTAATGTAGATATTTTTACCCGGCGTGTGATGCTAGAAGAATATGAAGATTTCAAAAGAGTTGTTTTTGGATTTTTTGTGGTTGGTAAAAAAAAAGAGGTGAAATTTTGATTTGGGTTATTTAAATTGATTTTTTGAGTGATATATGGATTCAACACCTTGAAAAATCTGCACTTAGATTGTGTAGGGGTCACTATTCAAACTTGTGATTTCATTAAATTCCTGCCTTGATTTAGAGAAATTAGACTGGAAAAACTTCCAAAAAGTCGCACTAAAAGCAACTTAGATTTCAAATGCTAAGACTATCGAATATCAATAGTTCAAACGAATAGGTTGGTTGTTTCTGCTCTGCATTTTCAGGAAAAGGCGGTTGAGTCTGTGCCAAATTTCTATGGAAATCACTCAAATGAAATGAAAATTTAGTGTCTAGGAAATCATTAGTTTCCCTACTTTTTTCCTTTTGCAATTCAATCTTTTTATTATTCAAATTAACGATGAGCTGACCTAACCTTCTAACCATTCCTACTAAAAAGACAATGCCAAGAAACCGAGGTTAATATATTGCTATAATTATCTCTAATGTCTCTTAAAGCATCACATTCCAAAATGAAATGTTTTTTAGATTCCAAAATAAAATAACTAAAATAAATAACATCCTTTAATAAATTAAGGTAAAATTAATCCGGAACTTAATCATAGGAAATAAAAGCCCAAAGTTCAACATACAAATCACAGTTGCGAAGCTTATAGTTAAGTCTAGGAAGCACAATGGCAAGGAATTTCAGAAGGTTGTGGCTAATAAATATGATGGTACAGCAAAGACATTTGCAGATGTTACATATATCTTCCAAAACATTGGATTACATAGGTGAAAGTTCCCCAACATGATGCCAAGCCTATGGAGGATGGAAATGTGGGAGATCCATATGAAGTAGTTGTTCTTTCACTAAATAATTATGTTTCAGATGGCTTGCTTCAGATATTTCCCCAAGGTGTTGCAATTCACTGAATAATTATGTTTCAGATGGCTTGCTTCAGATATTTCCCCAAGGTGTTGCAACTTAATATGATATTGACATTCAATGCCTTTGAAGCCTGCTAGTGCTTCCTGAAAGTAATAGTTATAGCTAGGTATATTTGAGCAATTTGCAGCAAACAACTTTGCATATGAGAAAGACCAGGCTGCATACGTATGTTGGTGGACCCAGAAAATCCAGGAAATCATAGAGGTCGCTTCAATGTTGGCATTGGTCATGTCATTCAGTCACAAAAAAAAAAAAAAAAATTAGTGGATAAAGTGGATAATTTTTTTGGAAAAAAGTTGCTTCAGCACAGCAACATGTTTATTGTGGGGGAACACATCAACATATTCATTGTGGGTTGCAGGTCCTCCGCACAATAAACTTTCGCGGCTTCAGAATCGCTATATGCTTTGTGCAGAGTATTATTTTTTAATAATCTTTTCATTAATGTTTAGAATGAAAGCTGTGCATATAGATAATTTTATTATCAATTTTCTACTAACTTTGTAACTTAAATGGCAATCAGATACGTCACTGCCTTTTTGTACGGTAAAGGTTAATAAATTCCATGCTATGATATTATGGATTTTCATGCTAATAATCCTCTCAAAACTATACTATAATCCGTAATCGTAACGAAACAAAAACTAATAATACTCTCATCAAATAAACTCACAACTCAACCACACCTATATGAAAATCAGGAAATTTAATAAATACCCCAAACACAACATGAAACATTGTATTCTTCCTTTCATGAAATGTATATATATGTCCAATAAAGCAACAAAGTAAAAACTTTCTTTAAAAACTTCTCATCAATTATTCAAAGAGAATAATGAAATTGCTAGCATTATTCAAAGAGAATAATGAAAAGGGTAGTATTGTAAAAGTGTAGAAAATCATCAAATATCAACTCAATTGTTATTATGAAAATCAATAAAATAACAAAGAATGCTTTAGTAGTTGATGCTTTTTCGACATTTTTCATTTGATGTATTAATAAATTTTCATTTAATAGTAAAACAGATTTCCTAGACCAAACTTCTTCTTCAACTATCTTCAAAACAATGAACACATTAGATCGCGAAGTTAAGACACCAATGTCCCAAGAACCAGAAGAGATGAATGAGATGCAAGATAAAGGAAGTTGGAAGACCATAGAGAAAAAAAGAAAGCTACAACATCAATCTCGCCAATCTCGCTAAGAAAGACAAGGAGCCAGACAATTAAAAACTCAAAAAGTTATAGGTCTAATAGACCAATTTGGTCTTAGTGGATGTTAACCACTATCATCATAAACACCTCCAACCTTAATGACCAATTAGTGCAGACGAACCCAATCATATATTTTAATGGGAGCATTCAATTATGTAAAAATTTGTCCATTTAATGTTTTTATGAAATGCAATGTGTTCAATAAGCGTCGTGATTTATGGGGTAGAATAATCAAAATTTTCAATGAGCAAAATAGTACAAAATTCATATTTTATCGAAAGTAAGAGCTTTGTAAAAACTGAAGCTTCAGTCATATGAAAAACCATGGACACATATCTAGCCTTATAGGTATATTATTTTAAGATATAGACTTAATTGCATACAAATAAGTCTTAATTAAATTGTTTTAATTTTTCAAACAATTTAAAATTATGAAAATGTATATTTTTTAAATAAAAGTTCAAGGTTCTTAAAAAGGATATATTTTTCAAATGGAAGACTATTAGCTTATTACCATTTTTCCATGTGCATTTTTTCAAGATTCATATTAACGTTTTCAAGATTTAACTTTTAGTTGAATTATTTT
Source organism: Pinus taeda (assembly GCA_000404065.3). Lineage (NCBI taxonomy): Eukaryota > Viridiplantae > Streptophyta > Pinopsida > Pinales > Pinaceae > Pinus > Pinus taeda. Next base: position 47,542 of record APFE031582872.1, on the reverse strand, counting down.
AATCTAATAAATGTTTAGTTGATTTATTTATTTATTTATAAGTATAGTTTTAAAATATTAAGGTATCTTAATTTTGAGTATAATAGAGGTATTAAAATACAATAGTAAGTTTGGGTGACTATGTAAACAACAAATCAAATAGACTCAAGTGACATAATCACTATACATGCTAGGAAAATGTGATGATCATACAACTAGATTTCGTGACGTAACAAGCTCATCATCAAAATCATGAAGCTGTAATAAAACATTCTTATCTTCATAGAACATTTGTTTAATGAGTTTTTACTCTTAATTGAAGTGTGCATGTAATCACATCAAACACTCTTTTAATTCCAAAGTTGTCATAAAATTCTAAGTCAGCGCATTGTGGAAGATAAACCAAATGAATCAATCATAAAAGCACATAAAACCAAAGAGAATGAAAGACCCAAAATAAATCAAATGGGAAATAACCCATTTGATCAAAGAACTATACTTTAAATCAAGAAAAATAGGCTTAAGTGATAAAAATATAACAATTTTTAAAAAATTAATTGGGGTGGGAGGGTGGGAATGACTTTTATTTTTGCTCAAAATTAAAGGGAGTTGTTGGGGGCTCAACACTAGGGTAAATTGGTGTTAGGTTATGGGAAAAAAATCAGTTTTTAACATTATTACATTGGACATTATAGTCATAGGGTTAGAATTTGCATGCACTAAATTGGAAAAGTATAAATATCATTTTTATGCATTTTCAACCATTAATTAACTTTGATGTATAGGGTTTTTCTTGTTGTTCAATGCTTTCATCTATTGAAAATTGATGTAATCATTTTCTAATTTTCTCATTATATAGCCTTTTATTTCTCACTTGCTTATTATTAATTTTGGGTTGTTTGTTATTGCTATTATAATATTTGGATGTTGTAATTGTGATAATAGAAACCCTAATATATTTAAAAAAATTGTAACTTAAAGATAGCATGAAATTGGACAGCTATTTAAGCCTCTCTAGTACTTGCCAATCCCTCTAGACTTATTTTCCCTCTAGTTTGATTTTTTATTGGATCATTGTCACACTCATACTTGAGAGAGTGTACACTAGTTTGTCTTCTTCTATTGCTCGCTATGGAGCATTAAACGAGCAAATTGTTTTGGGGAGGGTAGTGTGATCGGATGGATATTTTTCTTGGGTGATGAATGGTGATTCTACAGTGATTTTGTGCAAATTTATTGTGAGTAGCTTCCTCCACCTTGTTTTTTTTATAAAATTAGGGTTTTATTGAAATTTTCACCAAAATGTCGAATATTTTATGGCTCTAACATCTCATTAACAAGATTATCATAAAGTTTCTATATTGAGGAAAATAATTAAAGCCTCCTTTCATTTATCTCTAATTAGATTGAAAGTTGTTAGGGTTTGAGGAGTTGACATGCCTCAATGTAGTTTTCTTTCCTTTCCTTAAATCACTTACATTGATCCTCTTCCATAGTTTTTTTTCCTTAGATTACATTATCCCTTAATTTGGAAAGGTACTGGTATGTGTCAATCCTTTAAAAAATAAAATAAAAACCTAAATTTATTTATTTTTATGTTTTTTGAGGTAAATTAGGGTTACGTTATGACAAAATATGCATTTTTGAACATTAATTACCTTAGACATTATAGTTCTAGGGTTAGAATTTGCATGCACTAAATTGGATTGGAACCCTAATTATTGAATATTTATTCTTGGGTGTGGTTTATAGTAGAAACCTTAGGGGGTATTTAGCCTAGGATCATTTGGGTTATCTAATCCCTAAGATGTATTAGGGAATCCTCCCTTGTGGGGCTAATATTTAACCACAAAATAGTAGTGGAATAGTTGCGAAGGTGCAATGGTGACTGATCCCATTGTTTCTCTAAATCTAGATTGCTTAATCAGGGTTTGCACTAAGGTGCTAGATTTTGTAGTAAAAATGTTAAACTATAGTAGCAATAGAGGTGGATCTTATGGAATTTCTATGTGCCTAGATAAGTTTTTGGTTTCTACTTTTCTAGTTCAAAAGATGGATAGATATAGGTAATGGATTGAGGTAGTAGTATCTTAGATCATAGTCCATTTTTTATATTGAGCTTAGGGATGAAAATCCATCATCGCCTTTAAAATTGAATCTAATTTGGCTAGAACAAGAATCAATTTTTGAATATTGTCATAAGAAATTGGAAATGCTTTGATGGTTCCTCACCAAACTTTGTTGAAGCAAACAAATATGTTAAAGAAAAGGTAGTGGTTTGGGTAAAGGAGAGATATATTATTGAAGAAATTTCAAAAGATGAGCTATTGTCTATATTATCCATTTCAAAAAGATGAGGGCCTATGTCTAGATGGCTAGACCATTGAGTTCCTTTTAGGTTTTGTTGGTTTGTTGGGGGATGATGTTCTTAAGGTTGTTGAGTAGTTGAGAAATCAATTTTTGTTGGGTCCTTTAACTCATTCTTTATTTTTTTACGGGGTGAATTTCTATTAACTGAAAAAATTGAAATTCACATCAAGTATTACAATCATCTAGTTAGACTCTCGCATGGGAGACTTGAAAATAACTAAAAGTGTACTCTTCTTAAAGAGGACATAAATAACTGAGAATAAATAGAGGAAAAAATATCAAAGCTAAAGTTGAGACACATAGTTAGTCTTGTTTTGCGTTTACTTTCTTGCTAATAGTTATTTTTGTGGCTTCTTTTGTTGTTTTTAATTAGCATTGATATAAAACATTTTTTCTTTGCTTCATTTCTCTTTTTTCAATAAGAACTAATATATATATTTTTAACTGCAATGACTTGTAGAAATTTTCATGTAATTAATTGTAATTATTGTAAACAAGCTATAATTAGTTTTCTCACTTCTCGAAATAGGAATTGCATAAAGCATGAAATTCATATATTTTGTTCAGCGTTTTGTAAAGTTTACGACCTCAAATTGATATTAAAGTAAGGAATTTTATGAGAACATTGTAGAATCCTATCATAGCCTTTTCTTGGTGGGTCGATGGCCAATGCCCCGATGGCCTATTGACTTGACTAATGGGTATGCTAAATGATGGGAGGTGGAGAATATTAGTTGATGACCTACCAATCAAAGCAAACCATGGAAGAAGGAAGCTGTGTTATGTGGCCTAGTGGCATGGTGGGATGATTTCCTAGTAACCTAATAGTGACAAGATCCATTGAGATTGTCAATTTTGAAGAGTTAGAGTACTATCAGGCGACAAAGACTTATTGGCCTTCCATCCTATTATTTTTTTAGTGTTTAACGTTTGCAACATGGATATCAAACTTTTCTCTTGATATCACTAAAGCTTGATAAAGGACCTATCATGGTAGGGTGATGATTTTGCACTTGTATGACACTCACTAGAATGACATGGCATATTCACATGATAGACGACGTGTCAATGTGATATGGCACAAGGAATAGCCCTTGATGACATGGCATGTTAGCATGGAAATGACAAGGTAGTTGAGGCTATAAGGTGAGATGTCATGATGACATGGATTAGAGTGTGCAACAACCTGAGGTGGAAGCTAGATGGTAGTTGAGGTGGTAGGTGACATGGATTTAGATATCAAGATGCTAGTGGTTAGGCATCCTTCTTTTAGGAGGATCAAAATGCCTACATTGTGTTTAAATCAATAATAACAAGACCCAAAACTCTTTAAACTATCATAGATGCAGTTTTCATCAACTACGATTGTATATCAGGAGATCAGAGGTCTAGTATTGGGAGGCCCTGGCAGTCAATATCAAGCTTTCTTCTCGATAGAGACTAGATCTAATAGGACAATTGGTGTCGATTTGGTAGAATGACATGGATTGGAAAAGGACATGGAGAAATATAGGATTGACACATTGCCAAGGGATGCCATGACTCAACCATGTGGATTTATGTAGATGTTAACATGTCACATTCTTTGGAACTATCTAGAGAATCTCTTCAAATCAAATCTATATAGTTGGAAATATCTTGTCGAGAAAAATGAGATGGTGATATTAGAAATGAGTTTTAAGGTGATGAAATGAAGAGGAAATTTAATATCCCCATCTTCATAACTAACCTTGAAGGGTAGGTCTAAATAAGCCTCATAGCCTTAATCATGCCTTGGGGGGTGGGGTATGTTATAGACTTGATAGAAACGCACGCTTACCCTTACCCATACAAAAGATGGGGAATGAAGTCTTCAGGTGAATAAAACCTATTGGTGGAGTCTTACTTTGTGGTGATAAGGTTTTGACATGGGAAAGATATCTTAGAACAAGGTTGATCATACCTAAACTTACTCAAAGTCAAGGGAATGGAACTCAATAACAACTCAGAAGCAGGAGGAACAACTTCAACAATTGAATCTCCAACCAAAGAAGAATGAATAGAATGTAAAAGGGACTTAATCAAATGAAATCTCAAAGAATCAACAAGATAATACCATATCTCCACCTTTTTCCCCAACAAGCCCAATTTATTATTCAATGGAGGAGCCTTCAAGTTATATTTCTCAAGCATCAACTCCACTTTTGGAACCACTAATGAAGCATCCTTTGATTTTTCCATACATTCTTAAATGAAGGCCTCAAGCTTGAGTTATTGTAGCAATGATCTTAAGTATTCTCAAATTTGTGTCACCCATTACACCTTAAAGGAATATGTTATTAACCAATGCACTGCAACCAATTAAATATCCCAATAAATAGTTTTATTTCTTCAAATAGGCCCTCCTTTATATGCCCTCCTCCTTTTATGTCTCTCTATGGATATTGGCCTCAGATTGGGGAAACCAAACTAATAACATAGAAGTATGACCTTATTCCATATAAACTATCTAAATTACTTATTCCATATAGCAAAGTCTTAAAAAACTTAATAGTCTAGTAATTGAGATTCCTTGTGAGTTGTACCAAAACGAAAATGAAATGATATTTTTATCTAGTTCCTAGCATGGAGCTTGTTGCTTCCCATTTGGAGTCAACATTGAATCTGAGACCCACATTAGAACACAAACCATTTGAATGAAACTAGGAAAGACAACACTTTCCCAAGGCCAAGCCTCATAACATAGACTCATTGTATGGTAGAGATCTTGCATTCAACCAAAAAGATCCCCATGTCATTTAAAAACTGCTAAGAATAGAAAATATAGGAAAATTGAAAACTCAAAGGGAATTTATTGTTGCGACCAATAATTCACCATTACTTCACTTGAGATACGTGGAATCAATATCATCTTAACAACAAGGTGGTATTATAGCAATGGTATAGTTCCAACACTGTAACAACAATGGTGTCACAACATTGTAGTAGTTGTGTGGTGTTATAACAATGTAAGAATAATAATGTTATAGAAATATAAGAACAAAGGTGTCTCAATAATAGTGTTACAACACTGTAACAATATTTTGGAACATTAGAAGGAGGCCAACCATTTTGCGTATTTTTTACCATTCATATGATTATTTGTGAGTCCCTTTCTATAATGAGACTTCTATATCTGTTTATAATTGCAACTTGTAGTCCACACTCCAGGAAAAAAGAGCTCTGCTAAGTTATTTCTATCTATTCCTATCAAAATTGCAAAAATATTCATAATGTTTCCTCTATCATTTCTAAAAACACCTCCATAACCAGTTGGTCCTAGGTTTCATTATCAGGCTCCATTAAATTTGGGTTTGAAGAAACATTAAGACAAGGGACTCCATTTATCTAAACTCATGCATTTGAGATGACTAGTTATAACTGAAGGCACTTGAGGATAAATTAAAATTCATAGAGAGTGTAAGATTTCATCTTCTTGAGGGTTACATACCTAACCATGCAAAGACCAATTGGAGGCTAGTACTATTTCTTTTATACTTTTTATCACTTTATGCCACTTTGTTTCTTTAGAGACTGAAATGGATTTTAAGATGTACCTATTTATTTTCTTATATACCTCCCATAGTATAAATCGAATGAGTATCTTCCAAGCCTTGGTAGTGATTGTGTTAGAGAATGTAGAGCTTCTCCAGTTTGAAAGGGAATATTTGATACTTTGTCTAGATCCATTTGACTATCGAAAAGTGAGGGAAATGTTTTCCCAAATAAAGGTGGAGAATAGATAGGTATTAAGAATGTGTTGTAAATTTTCATATTTCTAGGAACAGAGAAAACAAAGGGATGGACCCTGAAAATCCTTACATTGTAGTCAATCCCATGTTATAATTTTGCCATGCACTAAGAGCTAGAGGAAGGGAGGAAATTTCAGCCATAGGTTCAGTTTCTAGATTTTACCCCAAGTATTATCTTCTAGCATTGAAGCTACCTCTATTGCTAAGTTGTGAGCTTCTTTGAAGTTGTTTATTCTAGTTGGATTTTATCCCTATCTAATTTTATCTTGTAGGTTTTAACCCCATACAGAAATTACCTGCATATGAATTCTAAAACATAGAAAATAAACAATGTGAGAGCATAACACATAAAACACATATACACAGAGATTTTCCCCTTGATCCCAAAACCGAGACTACTAGCTTGATTTTTCATTATGTTCCTTTCAATGTTATAATACATATTTATACATGCCGAAGCATCCAATACCATGGACCAAAAAACCATGCGCGTCCAAAACCATGGACCTGAAAACCAATTGCATCCAAAAACATGTGTGAAATCATGCCACAACCCATAGTGGTCCGGCCACCTAACATAGGTTACAAAACCCAAATTTTTTCGGGGGTAATAGAGTGTGGTTTCTGCATCCTTCAAGCCTTGTGACCCCCCTGCTACTTATCAGTTGCAACTAAGGGGTGTGTGGGGGGGGGGGGGGGGGGGGGGGGGGGGGGGGGGGGGGGGGGGCGGGGGGGTGGTGGGGGGGGCGGGGGGCTGGCCCCCTTCTAACCCCCGATTAACTACGTGGCCTAGTCGTGGAAAGAATATAACACAACCCAACATATCTATCCCTTGTTGGATTTTAATTATCCTATTTATAATCTCCTCCAAATTTCTTTTCCCATGTCCCATTGCCATCTTCTTGAGACCATTGCTCTTTATAAATCCATGTTCTCCATTGTTTGCTCCTCCTCCGGAAGTTTCTAGTAGTGTGCTACTTTGAGACACCCTTGCTATATCATACCATTATGTATGTCTCTTATATTTTCTAGTTCCTTTAGCTTAGACATTTGATTCCATGAGTCCTCCCAAAATAAAGCATAGTTGCCCTATTTTACTTCAAAGAATATATGATTTTGTACAAGAGATCAATTATACCATGCATATTCCATATATGTGAGCCTTTTATTTCCCCTTCAATTATGTTTAAGCTTCATTCCTCTACGGTGGGGGTGAATTTATTTCTCCGTAGCTTTCTCCATGGCTCATTTGGAGGGTGAATCCAACACCACTAAGTTTTGGAAGCCAATATTTCACCTAGAATTTTTTGGTCCTGAAGACCCATACTTCACTTCATTTTCAGTTGTCATGTATCTTCTCAGGAAAGAAGGGCCACTTCTTCTCCAAATTTGAAACCCCCCTCGAGCCCCCATAGATTAGACCTTTGAATGTTGCAAATTGTCTTGATGACAACTTTGGTAGTAGCTAAAGTAAAGAGGCATGGCAAGTGATTTCAATCGAATTAGTCTTCCAACTATATTTAAGGTTTTAAAGGTCTAAGTAGCAAGATTATTCTCAAATTTTGGTTCAGAGGTCTTTCAAAGAAGCATGACAAAGACAATTCTTGATTAAAGGGGCACACAAATATTTGGATGGAAGGGAACTCCTCCGAAAGCCAAGAATATGATAAATATGGATCTAATTGGCCTCATCTATGTTGAAGAAGAAAATATGTGATTTTCCTAGGTTTATTATATTGTCGGAGGTACCTTGGAATTCCTATAATATTTGTTTCATTGTTGAAGCCTATTTAATAGTAGGTGTTCTCGTTAAGAGGTCATCAACAATTTTTTTATGAGAGGAGGATACATCTTCTCCATGTAATTTAAGGCCTCTAATTTTAATGATTGCCATTAAAAAAAATAGGCATGACCCAACCCTTTAGCCATAAGAAGAAACATGAAAGGGGGAGGGGTCATCTTGTCTAATATGTTTAGAGGGGGTGAAAGTAGTAGAGGGTGATCCATTAATGAGAACTAAAAATAAATCTTTTGAAATGAGTGTAATAACCTAGTGGATCCATTTATCATCAAGCCCAAAGATTGAAAGAAGGTGATACATACATATATTGCTAGATTAAACGATCAAAATCTTTCAATAAGTCTAGCTTTATAAGAATGCCAGGTTTCTTAGTGGTATTAAAAGGAATGGATTGATTGATGCACTAATAGAATATTATCAAGGATTTTCCTAACTTCTATATAACTAAATTTTTATGAAGAGATAAGCTTGGGGTGTAGGGGCTTGAGTTTATTTGCAATTACTTTGAAAATGATTTTGTAAATGACATTGCATGGAGCTATGGGCTTGAAGGAAGAGGTATTCTTAGCTTTGGATTGAGAAAGAGAAGGTGGCATATGGAGTAGAATGAATTGATGTTTTTCTCCTCAAGTTTTGTATTTATTCCCAAAGATCCATGTCAATGATCAACCAATAGGTTTGGAAAAAATATGAAGTGAACCCTTTAGGTCCTAGAGTTTTTCTTTTTTGCATCTCAATTACCACTTTTTCAAATTACATTGGGGTAATTTCACTGAGAAAAGAAACATTGTGTTCCAATGTGACAAGAGAAGGGATATTCTAGGTTATTCTTCTTATAATAGGTTTATGATCTAAATCAGGTTCAATGAACAAATGCTTGTAGAAGGAAATAAGTTCTTTTTCAATACCTTGATTATTTTATAATTTGTTACCTTGTATATCTTTGATACAAGACATTTTGTTGTGTTGGCGATGCTAGATCATAAATCAATGGAAAATTTTGTATTTCTTTCCCCTTCTTTGAGCCATTGTATCTTGGATTTTTATCTCTACAAGATTTCTTCTTGATTATAGTGCTCCAATTATGATTAGATCTCTATTTCCTTCTTGATTAGATCCTAAAGTTTTCCTTCCAATATAATCCTTTGTTATGTCTCCTCAATCTCTTCATTTAAATTTTCCTTTGCTTCTTGTATATTGTCGTATTCTCATTTATTCCAGATTTTCAACCTATTTTTGATGTGTTTTAAATGCTAGTGAAAATTTTTCATTATTGAACCAATGTTCGGAGGAACCTCCTTCCATAATTTTTGCCCATTTCCTTGAAACTTGGACTTGACAGGTATATTTTTCAGGCTGCTATTCTAGTCTATATTTAAGCATATAGGCCAGTGTTTTAACCCATAACTTGGCAAGATGTATGCTTTGACTACTAGTCTGATAAGGGTCAAGGTTTATGAGAATAAGTATCGATCTAAGAGAGTGGCTACCTAGGTCTCTCCTCCCATCCTATTATTCCACTTGTAGACCTCATTTTCTATTACCATATCTACCAATTTTAGGGATTCTAACATGTCTTTGAAGCAAACAAAGCTTTCATAAGGTTTGTGTACACCTCCTTTCTTTTCACTCAAATACCTTATAATTTTAAATTCCCCACCTATGATCTAGTATGGATCCTTTATCAGACTATAAATATTTTCATGCTTCGTAAGAATTAATTCAACCCACCCCCTATGTGTTAGGCCATAAACATTAATTAGATAGCCATAATTTTTTTATCCTCACTGTTGAAATTTGGTAGTGAGATTTATTTGTGTTGCTAAAAAATCTAATAACATAATTTTTTTAGAATTCAACAAGAGAGTTATTCCTCCTAAAGCTCCTTTTGCATCCATTGCAATTGAGTGACAACCTCTCCAAATGACATTTGCAATTACATAAATTTGTTCACTCACATAATTTGTTTCTTGAACCCTTATTATTACTAGCTTTTCATGTATAATTTTATTCTCGAGGAGTATCAACTTTGATTTTCCACTTAGTCCCCTCATATTCCATGAGTACGGAAAATTTTAGGGGCTAAATTTCATAGATAGGCTAATTTTCCATGCTTTTTCCCCAAAAAAGTTTCACTAATTTCCATTTTTTTTATAAAAATGATTTGCCCAAATTTATTAAATTATTTTACCTCAAAATTCACCAAAATTTTATAGAAATGATTTAAAATCATTAAAAAATTTAAATATTGCTACAAATATATCACTAAACATTTTATAGATTGCAAATTTGGGACTATTAAGATTTGCCAAGGTTTCTACACTTTAAGCCTTAATTTTCCATCCCAAAAATATTATGTGTCCATGAGATCTCTGTCATTATTAATTAGGGGGTTAGGTGTTGGAAGGATTCCATCATTAAGGTGATCCTTTTAAAATTTACCAACAATTCTCCTATTTCTTGAATCAACTGCTTGCTACTCTTTCTTCCTTGTTTTTTTTTCTTCCTTTCATATTCCAAGGTTTACTTATTGTTTATCTTTTTAACCCCCAAAGAAGATAAGGTTGGGTTTGATTTACCTTTTTGGTTTTGGTGTAGATTTTTTTGTGATTTGATATATGCTTCCGAGATGAGTTCTACTTCTTTGTCTGAGATTGATGAGGGATCACTTTTTCTCCATGCTTCCACAATTGACTACATGTCAAGCTCTTAGAAGTCCATGTCCTTTGCTTCCACTAGTTCCTCCTACTTGTGGACAATATCCACATATTCAATACTTTTGTTTATGTTTTGATTGTTCATCCTATGCCTTTTGGTTAGGTCCTCTTAATTTCTATTTGGACCTTGGGCTAGGGTACTTTGATCTTCCTCCTTTTCTTCGGTGTTGTTGGCTAGATTTGGGTATGTGTTTGAAAGAAAAGAGTAATTGTTATTGCCACTTGTATTTTCCCTAGATGTTATTCCTGCTCATTTTCTATTGGTTATTCATGTTCTAGTTACGTGATCGGGATGCATTCTCAATTTGAATGCTCCCATCAACCAAAAGGAGATGTGGATGATTGGGATGGGGTCAATCATGTAACTAGATGCTCATAGTATATGAGGTGAAAGTCAATTAAATGTCAATTTTGAGAGTGTTATTCATGACAAATTTAATATGGTCTGACAATAATTCAAGTATTGTAGGGTTGATCTTAAAAATTATAGAGCATTAGTTTTGAATAATTGCAATGGTTGGATGATAGTTGTTCCTAACATGTTAGAAACACAATTTTTGCTTTTGCTACATTTGTAGAAAATGTGTCTTCAAGGGTGTGAGTAATGCTCTTAGTTTATTTGAGAAGAATGTACTTTATAATACATTTGGAAAATAATTTAATTATTTTAAATATATTTTAAGAGAGTATTAAACAAATTTATTTAATAAAAAATTATGTTAAAAAATTATTATGTTGAGATGTATTTAGTATGAAGAGAGTTGTAATGTTTATGTTAGTAAATATTTTACTTCACAAAATTAAAGTAAAATAAAATTATTAAGAGTGGTAAATATCTCTATATTAAAATTATAAAAATAACAACAAATAAAATGAATAATTATAATTTTAAGTAAAATTTTTTGGTTTTTTACAAACATGGTATTTGACAACCATGGTATTTATTATGACAAACCTATTTAAAAATTTGAAAATTTCCATTATAAATACAAGAATACCAACTTAGATCTATCTTTAATACTTAAATACAACCTTCAAAAATTTAGTTTTCACCTATAATATATATATTAAAAAACACCATAATATAAAATTGATTCATATACCTTTATCAATATTATAATTCATTTATATACCTTTACCAATGCGAGAATACATCTATGTACATATCATATCTCCCCACCAACTATAACTATACCTATTCACTTAAACTCAATGTACATATCGTACACCCCACCCACCATGACTATCCCTATCCACTTAAACTCCATGGACATATCATATCATATCACCCCACCAACCATCTCTATACCTATTCAGTAAAACTCCATGTACATATCATATCACCTCACCAACCACGACTATACCTAATGAAACTCCATAGTGATTAACAAACTTGCGGGTGATATTATATATAACTAAAAAACTATCAATAATTAAGGTGAATAAATTTTAAAGTTAAATAAATACCATGCTTAAAATTATATACAAATAAATAAATAAAATATAGAGTTATCATTATTTTGTTATTAATAATTTATTATTCACATTTTCAAAAAAAGTAAAGTTATATACATAATCAACTAAGTATCTGCATTTAGATTTAATGATATTGAAAATGTTACATTCATAATAATTTTGGGCAATATTTTTTATTACTCTCTTATATGCTCATATGAAAGTTAGTGAATTCATTTAAGTTTGCACTTTTTCATATTTATGTTTAAGTAAAAGTTAGTTAATTCACAAGTTAGTTAATTCATTTAAGCGGTCACTTTTTCTATATATTTTATTAAAAGTGACTTAATTTAACTAAGTGATCACTCTCTCTTAAATATTTTAGTAAAAGTTTGTTACTTCATTTAAGTTGTTAATTCATATATGGAATATGATTTAGATTATAAAGGTGCATAAATTATAAATAATTGATGAATATAAGTTAAATTAGAAAGTTTATGTAAATATCTAATCAATAATGAATACTAAATTAGGAATTTATTAAAAGTTAGTTAATTTATCTAAGTGGTCACTCTCTCTTAAATGCTTTAGTAAAAGTTTGTTAATTCATTTAAGTTGTTAATTCGTTTATGGAATATGACTTACATTATAAAGGTGCATAAATTGTAAATAATTGATGAATATAAGTTAAATTAGGTGGTTTATGTAAATATCTAATCAATAATGAAAGACTAAATTAGGAAATGATGAAAGACTAAATTAGGAAGATGGTATGTGTCTCTAATTAATGAAGAGAAGAGATGTTAGGGAGATGTTAAGTTAGGAAGATGATGTAGTGTTTAATAAATATTGACTTATAGTTGAGGATTATAAACACTATCAATAAAATAAGTGATTGAAAATTTGTACTAAGTTCATATAGATTTTTTTAAATCACAATGATAACATGAAGAGTTAATATGCACGTACTTATGTTAAGTAAAGTATTATATGAGAAATCATACACAAATGAATCAACCTAATCATAATTTATTAAATAGTTGTTGCAAACTTTTAATTCATTGTGAGAGCATAAGTGCTTAATAAGCAAGAAGTTATGTTTGAATATATAGACAATTGCAACAACTTAAAACTTATATGAAAATGATGAAGACCTATGGTGCCACAATGAGAGTGCAAGTCATTAATAAGCATATAACTATAATTAAATAAAGCATGCTAAATAACATCTTTAACATGAGAACCACAATAACTAAAAATTCATAAATGTCTATCACAAAATTTATAATAAAAACATAAACCTTTAACAAAGAGACAACTAGATTCAAATTTGTATTTGAACCTTAAACTTCATTAATCTACAATCAAAATCCTCTAAATAAGTAAGAGTAAATGGTAAATGCCTTGGCATGTCATTATTGAAAGCCATGTTTAAATCTTATAAATAACATGTTGTATGTTGAAGTGTTGAAAATGTAAATTGTAGCATGTTAATGCAATATGAGGGTAGGTTGATAACTACCAACAAATTTAACAAAAAGATTCACTATTCTTAATAAAAAGTATCAAATAAACACCATTTATTTTCTTTATTCCAAAGAAATGTAAAGAGACCATTTAAAGGAACACATATTTTTTTAAAGAGTTATCAACATAGTAAATAGTTTATGTTTTAGTTTATCTATATTTTTCTTGTTAGCCGACCTACACATTTGTTTTGGATTATATTCCTTTTGTTTATCATAAATAACTCATCAACATGCACATAAGACATTGAATGACCATAAAGAAAATATTGTCCCATCACCAATCACTTATTCAACACACATCATCCTACATGACTTTGACTTGGAATGACCTTAAGACCTCATAGAGTCCAAATATTGGAGGATGCTTTACAAGTCAATTCCCCTAATCTACCATGCCTTATTTTATTTTAATCATCTAAATATATCCTTCACACGTGCACACACATATTTCTAAGGGAAACCTCATAGGACAACCAAGTAACTCCCCCTGGTCCATAAATAGTAAGTGTGATAAATCATTGGCCCTAATTACAGAGCATAACCCCAAGGAGATCAAGAGTTTGACACTTGCGAGCTCTTCAACCTCAAGGGAGAGTACTTATATTTAGATGTTGATTGCACGAGTTAATGCTTATGGATAAATACATCCTTAATATATATGTATGAAAATAATCTATAACTATTACCAAATTACCTTATGTAAGTGAACATTAAAAACACAACCTCACCAGCGTATGGAAGTGACTTAATTTCATGTGTGTGTGTATTTGTGTGTACACCATAATGCTTGAAAGGTTCATTCTAAGTCTCTAGAAAAATATTCTTTGATATTAGATTAACATGAAGTAAAATGTAAAGAATATTAAAAGGGATATAGGCCTCAAGTGCTTTGTCTTAAAAGGGATATAGAGTTACAAGTTTTTGATATATATGATTTGTGAATTGTTGCACATATCCTAAAAGGTATAATGGTAGTTAGTTGATTTAATCACAAGCCTATCCTAGATCATTCTTTCTAGTTATTGATCACCCTAGTAAAAAAACGAAAAAAAAAAAAACTTTGACAAATAAAATTAAATATATTGCTTCTAAAAAAGTTGGAGGCACTATGATGGATAAAACACATTATTTGACATTTGAGAATAAGTTATGTTGAACTTGAGTTTTGGAGAATGTTTTTTACAAAATGTTTTAGATGACATGACAATATCTTTAATTTTATTGAGTGTTAGACTTGGTAGACCCTTAATATGGTGGTTATTTATAAGATATTTTGTAAGTTATCATTCTAGTTTATATTTATGTCGAGATATTTTGTTTCACATATTTTTCTTGAAATACAATTTGTCTTATTTTCAAATTTGTAAGTAAGAATGAGATGGCTAATACTTTGCCAATTTCATCAACAATTAGTGTTTATAGAGTTTGTTAGGTTGGATTGACTTTTAATAAATTTAAAAAATTAGATTTGTGTCACGTGGCTAGGGATTTGAGATTATTCCAATTCTAATAAATCCATATTCTAATTAGACGGGGAGATTAATATATAAGCAATTTTTATTTAGCAAAATCGTCCATTTTACAATAAGATGTGTAATTAAATTCATAGTCTAATAAGATGGAGAAATTAATATATAAGCAAATTTTATATAGCAAAATGGTTTATTTCACAATAAGATGTGTATTTCATTTTTTTCTCAAGTGAAAGTTGACCCATAACCTTTTTATACATAGTTAATCAGGGAAATATGTACACTAACAAGACATTCTTCTTGTCGCAATAGTTTTTTTTATTATATTTAT
The DNA here is from genome assembly GCA_000404065.3 of Pinus taeda. Lineage (NCBI taxonomy): Eukaryota > Viridiplantae > Streptophyta > Pinopsida > Pinales > Pinaceae > Pinus > Pinus taeda. Next base: position 32,118 of record APFE031582872.1, on the reverse strand, counting down.
AAAGTTTTCAGCTATATCAATCACATTAATATTTTTAATGTGCTTCTATTAATTTATGAAAAGTGAATATAACTAAAATAAGATTTAAACTAAAAAAACAATATTTCTCTTTTCAATATTTGACTTAAATTCAATTGACATATTTTGTTTTATATGATTAATATAATATTATTTTTACTTTTACCTTATATTTTAGTAACATTTATAGAAAATACATTGTACACCATTCATTCAATAAATTTATGTATTAAAACTTACTTTATTATTTTTTTTTAAAATATATTTTTTTATTTGTTTAAATAAATTAAATTTAAAATGTTAATTAAAAAATATTTTATCACAATTAGTGAGTGCAGGTTTAATGGTGTCTTAATCTTTTTTCACATTCTTGATAGATATGAAACCACTAAGAAATAGAAAACACCATTTAAACTTCCACACAACATATATCCAAAAATTTACATCAACAAAATTATATTAATTTATATTTCTTAATTCATTTTATATAATTTAATATAATATAATTTTTATGTTTATTATAATAAAATAAATTTATCCCTCATGTCTGACAAATATCTTCTTACAAAGTAAGAAGGTTTACAAGGCAATATGTAAGAAGGTTTAAAAATGACCATGCAACTTTCCCAGGAATAAAAAAATAGTATTACTTCACACATATAATGATTGCATACAGTCACTAAAACATGTCACAATCCTAAAATATACAGATTTTACATTTATAAAGTATTACATTATTTATAACATGAAGTCAACTCAAAGATGGACATAGAAGTGCCATCTTGCGAGGTACAAATATCAACTAATTTTAAAATATTAAAGTCAACTCAAAGGTTGGACATAGAAGTGCGATCTTGCGAGGTACAAATATCAAGTAAGTTTAAAACATAATGATTACAAGCAATAAGTATTCTAAATTATGAATGGCCTATTTTAACTTTATAACTTTAGCATATCAAAATCTACAATAAATACCATAAATTATAAATTGCCCATAAATTATGAATTGCCCATTATAACTTAAGCACATGCACATCTATAATATCACTCAATTATATTATTTATGACATAAAAATCAACTCAGATATGGACATTAAAAGGTGAGGATATTATTCAAATAACATATCATAGTATTTTATACTTTGATTGGTGGGTTAAATAAAGGTTGAGATGACATGTTTAGTGCTCCTTTAAAAGGACTATTCTAACTTCATAACTTTAGCATATCGAAATCCACAATAAATACCATAAATTTTGAATTTATGAATGGTTCATTTATGGATGGCTTATCATAATTTAGATATAGATATTAGAATTATTATTATTATTTAATTTTAAGGTGAGGATTAAGTTAAACACGATATTGGTATATGAGATTTTTTTGTTTGTGGGATATGGATGACTTATCATAATTTAAGCAAATACATATTTATAATATCACATTCAATTATATTATTTATGATATAAAAATTAATTTAGATATGATATTGGAATTATTATTATTATTTAATTTTAAGGTCACGGTTAAGCTAGACACCATACTAGACACCATATTGGTGTATTAGATTCTCTTGTTTGTGGGATAAAGGACCAAACACTATATTGGTGTATGAGACCTCTTGTTTGTGGGACAAGGGACTCAGATCCCTTATTTGTGGGACAAGGGACACTACATTGGTGTATGAGATCCCTCATTTGTGGGACTACCTCCTCTAATTTTGAACCTATGACCCCTTAGGAGGAAACACATGCTCTTAACCAGTAGGCCCACTCAAGTTGTATTATTCAAATCACCTATCATAATATTTTATACTTTGATTGATGGATTAAATAAAATTTGGGATGACATGTTTAGTTCCTCTTTAGAAAAACTATTATGTACAAACATGACAAGTATGGGAATTTTTAATATTATTTAGCTAGTGTATATTTAATAATATTAAAATTTTATTAATAATAGTTTTTTTAATATTTATATTTATGAATATATTATAATTGTTTGAATATAACTATAAATTAATTAAATTAATCCTATTATTTTATAAAAAAAAATAAATTATAATAATATGTTTAATTTATTTTTAATAGAATCTCATTTTCTTTAATGAAAAATTCAATTAAATAACATTAAATTAAATACAAATTGTTTTAAATAAGTTGATATATATTAATACTTTACATGTGTTATATAAAAATATATTAATTTAATTAAATTAATAAAAAATAATTAAAATTATATATATATATATATATATATATATATATATATATATATATATAATTATATAATTATAATTATAATTTAATTTATTTTATAAAAATATCAATATAAATTTTATATTATATAATATACTATCTATTTTAATCTATAAAAAAATTAAGTTTAACCAAAAATTCCCGTAAAAGTTAAATAACATACCATTACCATAATTTTATTATCTTTTCAACAAATTGACCATTTTTTATTATATCAAACTAAAAAATAGTTTCTTAAAGACCGTCCAAATAAAAGAATCTCAAAATGCTAAAAAAAAATTTAAATAAGTACGATTATACAGTTGCCATTATTTTATTGTTACATCAACTTAAATATATTTTCTCCATAACAACTTAGGAAAGCATGTCAGGAAAATGACACATTAAGCACAATCAAGGAAGCATCTATATTTGTACCCCACGCTTAGCATATTCATTAAATAATTTTGAAGACATTTCAATCATTTCGTCTACATCGTTAATGAAGAATGTGAAAGTTCGTTAGTAAATCCTTAGGAATCCCATTTGTTAGAAAAAATTGAGTGGATATATTTTGAGAGATCGAAAAAATGGATGGAGATATACAAAATTGGTAACAATTTCGGCTCATTTGGCTTAATTTTCATTGTTCAATCTTTGTTCAAATCCATCATTTTCTATAGTTTATGCATCATTTTTAGTATGTTTGTGTCTTTGGTACAAATAAGGGAAGTTACTTTTCCTAGGTGGTTAACACGGGTCTATTTCAGGTTTTTGACATATATTGGAGCAAAGCCAAAGCAATCATGAGCTATAAGGCAGCCAAGCCTGAAGTGAGGACTTGAAGGAGGGGTTCCTACGGCATTCAATGACCCTTCCTCGGGATCTTCACCTCCAACTCCGAGCTCCAAAGACCACCAAACCGAATCTAGAAGGCAGCCAATCAACATTTAGAAAGGGACTATTTGACTCACAGTTTGACAGCCGAGTTCCACAGATTGAGGAGGCCAGCTAGGTCCCTCGTGATCTATAAATGTTGAGGCCTCAGCCTTCGTAAAAAGACTTTTGAAACTATTGTGTACTTTGCACCTCAGTGCTGCAGCTTTATTTTGTTCCTTTGTAGCCATTTTTGGCATGACTATTATGATTCTTTTTGGATAATGAGAAGCAGTTTGGTTTCCTATCAAATCTGAGTTTTTCATAGGAGCCAAAGCTCTCAGGGTTGGGCCCAACCTAAGAGCCTAGGACCTCCTTTCTGTATTGTTACTTTTCCTTTACGTATCACTGTTTTTTTCTTTATGCATTTGAACACATTTCTGTTAAGTAGATTTCGTTATGTTGCTGGAATAGATCATTGTTTATGAATGACTTTGGTTTAGGTGTTTTGGTAGGATAATAATAGCAAAACCTATAAGAAAAAGGACAACCACACTCCTGGTTTCGCCTCATCCTTATTGGATTTGGGGCTGGAATTGAGGAAACAGTGCTGCCTCACAAAAACACTAGTTTGCTTGTTTATGCAATCTTTAGTGTGCTTGTTTTATTAGCAGAGATTAGTCATGGGTTTAGACATCTGAAATGTTTCTTTACATAGATGGTGTACAAAGTTTTCTTCCCAAATAAAGTTGCTGCTCATTTATGTTGATTGATGGATAGACTAGACTAGTTTAGGATTTGATCATTTGTAGGTCTTTGTTGATTTGATCAAGGTACACCGTGCAGGGCATCTTCTTCATTCATTCATCCACCCAAAGCATCATTTGAGCCACCTGTACTGCCTCTTAGCTATGTTTCTCGTTCCCTATCCATCCTTTTTGTCCACGAATCCTTACCTCCTTACCCATCATTGCCTTATCCTTCTTTAAGCCAAGTCAGCCTTCTACATCTCTTCACCAATCCACCCACCAATACTTAGGCTATTTTTAGACCCCTATCCTACCTCCAAAACCATCCATGCACCTTCCCTCACTCATCCATCCCCTAAAAACCGATTTCCAAACATCTTGTAGAAATTCTGAAACTTCTTGTAGAAATTCTGAAACTTCCTGTAGAAATTCTGGAACATCCTGTAGAACCCTTGCAGACTTCCTGTAGAAGCTCACAAGTGAGGTTTCCTGATAGCCAAACCTTGTGAAACTCTCAGGAAGAGTGTTAGGGACTCGTTAGACCCTCTCTGAACCTCTCCAACCATTTCCAAGCATTCCTCTTCCTTGATCCACTCCTGCACAGTGAAGCACAGTTCAAGCGTATGCATGTGAAAATCGACACTTAATCAAAAAATAAAAAATGATAATTTCTAGGAAAAAAGTAGTCTAAGACATGAATTTTCCCTTTTTGAAGTCAATGGCATCTCATTCAGTAGTTTGCATTCTCATTTTTGCATCAGTAGAACTAGCTAGTAGAATTAGGGTTTGTTAGGGTTTGCATTTCTTTTTGGCTTTCAGTTTCTTTTCGCAAGTAGATTAGCTCCCTTTGAGTTAGCTTTCATCCATCACTTAAAAGCTTCTTCTGAGAACTTATAGAAGTTGGCTAAAGCCCCTAGCGGACTTGTGCCAGCTGACCAAGTGACAGCTGCGACAAGAGCTAGTACTTGTGCATATAGCACCGTCGCTTCCAAGTTTGTTACGAACAACCGGGTTGATAAAAGTAAAGAAGGGAGTCCCAGGAGTTGCAGCGTTATTGCTGCAATACTGGATCCCACCATCTTTTTGGCGCTGTTGCCGGGGAAGCGTCAGAGTATTGGTGATTGTTGCTATTCTTCTATTTTCTACTACAAACTTCTACTAAGTAGTTTATTTCATTTCCATTCTGCAATTTCATTTCCGCAAAAGTAGAATAGACATTTCCTGCTTTCATAGATTAGCATTCAAATTCCGCAATTTTAATTCTGCAAGCGTAGATTAGAATTTCAATTCTGCTTTCATAGATTAGCATTTCAATTCTGCAAGCGTAAATTAGCATTTCAATTCCGCATTTTCCTTTCAGTAAGATAGTTAGCTGCAGTTCAACCTATTTTAGTTTTGCAGGTACAAAAAAAAATACAAAATGTAAGAAAAAGTCTTTCCATTTCATGCCTCGTAGGAACAGAGATAAGACCGGCAAATTCTTACCCAACACCCCCACCACATCACTGAGTCAACTTTCTCTTTTCTCTGGTGACAGTGAGCTAGAAGAACCTATAGGTGAACCTCCTGAGATATACGAAGATCCTATAGCAGAAGAAGAGTTAGAAACTATTCCGTCTGAAGCCATGGCTGAAAACAGAAACGGTAGAAGAGAAGACGAGAGAATAGAGGGTGCCTTTCCCATTCAAGAGACCAATGGAGACATGAAAATGAAAATCATAAGTCCCTCTGCACTACCTCATTTCCATGGTCTGACTACTGAGGACCCTGATACCTTCTTGTTTGAGTTTGTTGTCCTTTGTCGAACTTATGACTATGCTGAGGATGAGCAAAAGCTGAAACTCTTTCCCTCTACCCTCAAGGATGCAGCATTACGCTGGTTCATGGGGTTACCTGGAAACAGTATCACCACTTGGGTTCAAATGCAACAAGCTTTTAACGCCAAGTACAGAGACTACTGCAGGTCCAAGGAAACAAAGGGGGAAATCTTTTGGATGACCATGGGCAGCGATGAATATTTGGAAGACTATGAGGAAAGGTTCCAACTCAGTTATAAACGGGCCAGGTGCACACTTGACCTGGAATCTTTGAAGTTGGTTCTGCTTTGAGGAGTCCCTGAAGACCTTCTGGACACCCTTAACCTGCTGGCTAGAGGAGATATCTACCAACTACCTTATGAGGACATAAAGACCGTGTTTAGAAACCATTCTAGGGCGGCCTGGAAGAGAGGTAGGGGAAGTCATCTCTTACCTAGCACCTCTCTCTCCAAGCATGAGTTTGCTAACCAGATGGAAGATCTTAAGAGCGAAATGAGATAGACCATTGCCATGCAACTTGATACCTTCCGAATTCAACAGAAGAAAGAAGAAGCTGAGAGGGCCTTGGCCATTTTTTGTCCTAGATGCACAAGGAAGCACCCCAAGAATGAGTGCCCATTACACTCAGTAGAGGTATGTTTCATGTGTGAGGAAGACCATCCCACCAACCAATGCCCTACCTTGCCTAGATTTAAAGCCATGTACCTCGGGACGGAGGTGGCTACTGAACCTCTCTACTTCCTCAACCAAAGGAGGCCTCATGGACCCAGACCTTATCAATAGGGAATGCAAGGGTTATCCCAAGCTTATTACCCCCCTAACCAACCTTCTCATATGCCTTCTTGGGGCCCCCCTACCCATCCTTCCTGGTCCACGCCTCCTCCATGGTCTTATCCATCTCCATACCAAACTCAACCTCCTTCTCACTCGTTTCACTCTCATGCTCAGCCACAACCTCAGTGGAATGCACCTCAACCGGGGTGGAGGCCCCAATACAACACTCCTCCCGCCATTCTGCCTCCACCACCAACTCAACCCCAACCATTACCTCCTACTCCTCCAAGACAACCCCAGATGCCTGCTCAACCGAACCTGAACCCCAACAACAGATAGGCCCAGCAGGTATATACTGGGGAGAAACATGCCCTACCTATGTTGTGGAGATCCAAGAGATCAACCTGCGATCTGGGAAAGTCCTTCCAGAACGCCAACCTCCTCCCTTAGAAGAGGAGGAAGAGAAACAGGAAAGTGAACCCCAAGCCATTCCACCCTTTCCTAAGCGACTCACAGCGACCACACAGCGCAACCCAGAGGAGGATGAGCTTCTGGGAGAACTCAAGCAGTTGTGTGTGAAAATTCCACTTCTCCAGGCCATCAAAGATGTGCCAATATACAACAAATTGATTAAAGAGAAGTGTTTCAGGCACCGAGGCAGGTGAAAGAAAGATTCCTCGACCATCAATGTCATAGGACAACTGTCCGATCTCATGTTGGGGCAAGTAATCTTTCCGAAGTATTTGGACCCTAGGAGCCCTGTAGTTGATGTCCACATCAATGGCACTATTATATCCCACACTCTGATTGATCTAGGGGCTACCATCAATGTGATGACTAGGGACACCATGCTTAAGCTCAATCTTCATAGTTCCCTAAGGAAGACTTCGACCGTGCTGCAATTGGCAGATCGCTCCACCGTGACTCCCGAAGGGATTGTGGAGGATGTCTTGGTCTCTGTTGACTTGTGGGAATACCCTGTGGACTTTTTGGTCCTCTAGCCTAAGGCAAAACTCACGGGTTATCCCCTCATTTTGGGAAGGCCTTGGCTGGCTACTGCAGATGCTTACATCAGCTGTCGAGCTGGAAGCATGACCATCAAAAATGGGCCTATGTCCAAGCAACTGGTCCTATACCCTCCTGCCCAACCTTCGCTAGAACATGACTTACCCCTCTGGTTGGAAGAAGGAGAAGAGGATGAGGTCTACTCTGCACCATTATGCACAGTAGAGGCCACCAAGGGAGGTCCTCCAGCCGAGGATGATTTGATTGAAAACTTAATCCAAAATCCTCCCCCTAGTGAGCTATACTTGGAAGAGTTGGTGGAAGACACCCAGGAAAATGCCTTAGTGGACCTAAGTGCCACCCATCCGACCAACCGCAGAGTTAAGAATGTGGAGTTTGGCCCTGAGAAGACTTTGAAGATAAGCTCCTCTCTCTCTCCCTCTCAGGAAAAGGAGCTATGTAGTCTCTTGACCCGCCATTTGGAGGCCTTTGCTTG
>APFE031582872.1:8044-22912 GCA_000404065.3 Pinus taeda | reverse complement strand
TTAGCAAAAGATGTTGAGTTTAAATGGTCGGATGACTGCCAGAAGGCTCTGAATGAATTAAAGGATAAGTTGGTGTCTGCTCCAATTCTGAGAGGCCCAAACTGGGCCCTACCTTTCCACATCCACACGGATGCCTCAAACAAAGCCATAGGGGCAGCCTTAGGACAAGTTGAAGAGAAACTCCCATATGCTATATACTTTGCCAGTAAAAACTTATCCAAGGCAGAAATGAATTACACGGTAACCAAGAAAGTGTTCCTGGCTGTGGTCCATGCCCTGAACAAGTTCCGACACTATATCACTAGCTATCAAACATTTGTACATACTGACCATGCTGCAATCCGATATTTAATGAATAAGCCTGAAGTGAATGCTCGTATTATTAGATGGTTACTTTTATTGTAGAGAAAATGTTGTTGCTGACTTCTTGTCTAGACTAGATTTGTGTGCAGGTGAAGAAGGAACAGTGGATGACCAGATGCCAGATGAGCATCTGTTTGCTATCTCAGTACTCTCCCCGTGGTTTGCTGATATAGAAACTATCTGGTCTCAGCACAGTTCCCTCCGCATCTATCCTCGAAGGAGAAGAGCAGAATCGTGAGAAAAAGTGCCTCATTTACTTGGATCGGGGGCAACTTGTTCAAACTTGGCCCTGATCAGATCTTAAGGCGTTGTGTAAGGGAGGAGGAAGTCTTTGACATCCTCCTAACTTGTCATGATGGACCTTGTGGAGGACATTTTGCAGCCAAGAGGGCTGCCTTCAAGATTCTACAGGCAGGCTACTATTGGCCCACTCTTCATGCAGATGTCAGAAGATATATCAGCCAATGTGACCGATGCTAAAGGATGGGGAAACCAACCCCAAGGGATGAAATGCCTCTCCAACCTCAGGTGACTCTTGAGCCATTTGAGAAGTGGGGTATGGACTTTGTGGGCCCTATCAACCCTCCTTCAAGGCAAAAGTCTTACATCATTGTGTGCACAGATTATCTGACAAAGTGGGCAGAGACCAAAGAAATCAAAGCAGCAACAGAAGAAAAGGTGGACGAGTTCTTAAGAGAAAAATTTTTCTACAAATTTGGCTACCCAAGAGAGATAGTCACCGATCAAGGAAGTCAGTTCACCTCCAATTTGATTGAAGATCTCCTTGCTCATCACAGAATCAAGCATAAGACTTCCACCCCATATCATCCTCAAGCGAATGGGAAAGTGGAAGTCACCAACAAAGCATTAGAGGGGATCTTGACCAAGGTGGTGAGCAGCAGCAGAAAGGATTGGGCAGATCACCTGGTTGAGGCCACCTGGGCCTACAACACCACTTGGAATACCAAAACCAGTTTCACACCCTATGAGCTAGTATATGGAAAGAGAGATTTGCTGTCAATCGAGTTTGAGTACAACACATTGAGGATGGCAGCTCAGCTGGACCTAGACCTCAGCCATGCTCAACAAGAAAGGTTAATACAGCTAAATGGGTTGGATGAACTTCGAATGTAGGCCCTCCTCCACTCAGAATTGACTCAACTTCAGAGGAAGGTGTGGCATGACCGGCACCTCAATGACAAACAATTCCAGCCGGGAGATTGGGCACTGCTATATGATTCCAGACATAAGGATTTCAAGGGAAAACTGAGAACGAAGTGGCTAGGACCATATGCAGTAGAAAAGTGTAATGATAATGGCTCTATTCTTATCCGAACTATTGATGAAGAAGCCATCCCCATGCTCATCAATGGGCATCGACTCAAGATCTACAGGAAGCCTCTGTCAAGGCAAGAGTTCGTCAAAACTATGGAAAAATCAGTGCTGGTCATAGAGAAGGGTTCCGCCTCTGTTTTGGGCACACGTTGAGCCTCATTTCATATTCTGAAAACCTTTCTGAGGCGCCCAAGGCAGGTAGTAGGAGTGGAAACCTCATTGAGGCGCTCCTACTGTCTCTCTAAAAAAAAAAGAGAATGGGAATAAAAGATCCTTGGGTGAAAACCTTTTCAAGGCGCCTAGTGCAGGCGGTAGGGGTGAAAACCTCATTGAGGCACCCCTGTTGTCTCTTAAAAAAAATAAATAATTAAATAAAAAGAAGAAAAAAAAAAGTCTCTTAAAAAAAAAATAATAAAAAAAAGAAGAAAACAAAAAAAAGCAAAAGAAAAGAGAACAAGAAGAAAAAAAATCAGCCGATCTTTGAAGTTTTGCAGGTATACAACGCACGAAAGGAGGATTGTCAACTCACAAACACGGGTTCCTATCAAGCTACCAGACAGCCTCTCATGCACATCCACCATGAACACTCATTTTTTCAAAGTTTGGGCACAACCAGATCATGGCTTGGCCTTCTATAGGAAGCTACAGGACTTTCTACAGGAAGTTCTGTATTTTTACAAGAAACTTCCTGTAGAACGTTTGAGTGGGCTAGAATCAACTACAAGGAGAGATTTGGAGCTTTAAGTCGACTGAAGGGGCATGCAACCACCCTCTTCTATCATCCCCCACTCGCTCCACCTCTTTTCACTACCACCACTCCAATCTGAGAAAGCATACCTGCACATGCAAAGAAAGCTCTGTTTTTCAAATAAGGAAAATTGTATTTCTTTTCAATTTCAGAAACAAGGTCTCCCGAGGCTCGAGCACTCACCTGTTAGGCGACCTCAAGACCTTTCATCTGTGCAATAAGAGTCGAATTATGTTAGCATGCACCCCAGGAGGAGAAACAACTACAGGATGTCCTATAGGAATCCTGTAGCAGCTGATCCAGCTAGAGTACCTGCCACGAAGACACCAGTAGCTCGCGGGATCGGTGCATGCCATGTTCGCCAGCAGAGGAACGGGTCTCCAAGACTTCCAACCAACAGCAGCCAATGCAGGGAAGCTCCAGCACCTGACCACAGAGCAGTAGCACGCAGATCTGGCATCCATCATCTTGAACCCTGGAAGAAATCACGTCCACGGCCGCACAGGTAAGTAACTAACCTTATTTCGTCCCATAGCATAAACTATACTCTGAATGTGCACAACTTTGAAAATGGGCGGATTGAACAAGGCTGGTTGCCGCTCAACTGGCCACCACAGTCCGTCAAGCGGCCTCATAGGATCTGAACTGGATCGATTGTGCAGGAAGGATGAATAATTGGCACGTGGGAAATTTCCAGTCGGGAAGAAGCGGAGGTATGACAAGATTGGCGGCGGTAACTCCAGCGGAGAGAATTCGGCGGTCAGGGGCATGCTGGGATATGATTACGGTGACGTCGGCCAATGGACCATCAGGGACAACTCAACCCCGCGCCATGGATTCCGCAGCAATTCGAAATCGGCCGGTGGATTTTTATGACCACTGCAGTCATTTATGAAACAAACATTTCCCAGCCGAATGTGCGTCCTCTTCCTCTGCAAGTGGCTAACCTGAAGTTTTCTACCTGATTCAAGTGTCCTGCTGCCGCTCAGACTGGTCCTGCGCTGCCGTAAACTCCTCCGGAAGCCAAGAACGAATTCCTGCAGGAAACTGCACTACAGGAAACGCGACATCCGCAGCAGTGCAGACTGTTCACGTCGAGGGTGGCGAATTTCAGAGGTAGGCAGAATTTAACCTCCCCATGCAAAGAAAATTTCTTTTCGAAGGTGGTGCAATCGACGTAGAAAACGGGTAGGAAAATTCAAGTGAAATTCTGTCTCGTTTGATATATGCGTCACTGCTAGAATCGTCGTAGTCATCTGCATGAGCAAATTTCTTCACGCATGAATGAAAATTCCTTCCTGTAGAGGGTGATACCCTGCCGAAACACTGTCAAAATTGTAACTTTTATGCCACTGCGTGTATAACAGAGACGTAGATCTGCGCTCCGAGTGGAAATTCTCGAAATCCTTCTTCTGTACATCTGAACAGGAAAATTCAGCAGGGTAATCGACCAAAGGTATCTTTTTTTTTTCCGCTCTAAGGAAAGAATCCGCTCAGAATCCTCAGTCTGAGAGCGCAAACACAAAATTTGACCATGCCGGGCGGGTTCATTCGAAAGGAACCGTCAGACTCAAAGAAGTTATGGGAGACCCCTGAGGTGGTAGAACTGTTCTCCCGTGCACAATGGATGTCATTTTGTGACAAGCTCCAGGGGCACGACGATGAAATTACAGAAGAATTCCTTCGGTCCCTGGAGCCGAAGTCAAAAACATTGGTCATCGTCAATTTCAGGGGACTAACCCTCAGAATCACACCACAGCTCATCAGCAGGGTGACTGATCTTCCAATGGGAATCCCGTGGGATAAGGAGGAAAGGAAGCTGGGTAAGAAGGCTAAAGAAGAATTCTTCTTTCTTGAAGAAAAATTCATAGAGGATAAAAACGGAGTGAGGAGGACTAGCCTACAGCCGTTCTGGAGTGAAGTCAGCCTCCAAATTATGAAGTATATCACTTGCGAGGGGCGGTTTAGTATCATATATGGTTATCATTTTTGGCTGCTCACAGAACTCAGGCACCACATGGACCTCCCCTCGGAGCAGAAATTGAGCATTCCATACTTCCTTTTGCAGTCCATGACTGAATGTGCCACCAAACTCAGAGAAGGGACACCGGACCAGCTAGCACACCATGGGATTATAAAGCTCCTCGTGGAAGATGCACTCCACACTTTCACTGTCCCTCTCTCATGGGAGATTTTCCGGAACATGACAAAGGATGATGACATCCGAGTTTTAGCTGAGGAGCTTACTTCCTCCAACAGTGAAGAGAAGGAGCCTACTCAGGCCGAGAAGAAGACCAAAAGACAGGACACCCAAGCCAAAGCTCCCAAGAAGGAGCAAAAAGGAACACCAGCAAAGCAAGCTGCCAAAACAGGGGATGATGGGATTGCCCCAACGCCCAGAGAAAAACGACTACAGAGCAGGGCAGAGCGGACTGAGAAAGTCCAGGACTGTAAGGGCACCCCTAAGGCTACCTCGGCCAAGATGAAAGAAAAATTTCCCGCAGTCAAGCAGTTTAAAACTATGCCCTCGATTCCTACAGGGAAGCAGCAGGGTACTCCTACAGGAAAACAACAGAGTACTCCTACAGGAAAGCAACAAAGTGCTCCTATAGGGAAGCAGCAGAGTGGTCCTACAGGGAGGGGGCAGAGAATTCCTTTAGGGAAAAAGCAAGGTCCCTCTATAGGAAAATTGAAAACAGCTTCTACAGGAAGCCAGAAAGCAACCGCTACAGGACTTTCTACAGGAAGTTCGAAAGGAGAACAACAACAGGAGAAATCGGCTGAAATCCTAGCTAGGGAGGCAGTAGCTGTGCTGGCCGCCCTAAGTACTCCTCCCAAGCCAAAAGAAAAACGAAAAAGGGAGACTCCTCTGTATTTCAAGGCAAGAAGGAGTGTGAGAATTAAGAGTGGCAGACCCCAGCCTCCATCCAAAGAACCTATCACTATTGTGGATACTCCTACCACGCCAAGGGATAAATCCCCCTCCAAAGCCTCCATTACTTATGAGAGGGGTAGCCCAAAAACATCTTCATGGAAGGACAGAGTGGAAAAAATGAGCTCACAAGCCTCTCTATAGGATGCTGAGGCTATTATACAGGAAACTCTGGCTAGGCTGAAGGAAACTGAGCATATGGAGGAGAAGGCAGTTGAGTCACCACCAGAGGAGGAGGGAGCAGCCAAGTCACCACCAAAGGAGGAGAAACCTGATGTTATCATGGAACTAAGCCCACAACCCAACTTGGGCTCTTATTATAACTTTTTGGAAGCAGGCATAATTATTCCCCAAAAGTTTACAGTGCCACTGTTTTTAGCACTAGAAGAAGAACGGTTACGAACCCACACGTGGATGAGGATAGCTAAATCTAAGGGAGTAGTGGATATTGGGCCTCTAGAGGAAAGGCTCAAGGAAGCACAAAGGGAGCTGGCAAGAGTAAGGCATGTGGAAAGCTCCCAGCAAGCCAAATTGAGAGAAGAAAATGAGCTGCTCAGACAACAGCTCCAGCTGTAGGAACAAGGGAAAGAAAAGGGCATGGCAGCCAAGGATCCCTCAGTAGAGCCTCAAGGGGAAGAAGAGATGCAAGCTGATCTTGAGGAATTCAACCAGCATCTACAGGAAAGGGGACTGCAGGCAGATATTGAGATACAATCACTAAGGCAACAGGTGCAAGAAAAGGAGGCACAACTGGCATGCATGGCCGTTGGGCAATGGAAGCACTTCAATGTAGGCAGCCGGCCAAATCTTATGGCCTGTACCTCCGGGACCAGTGGCTACAGTTCCAAATTAATACATTGGCACAGAGGGGTATCCATCATATCCAGAACCCCCAGCAATTCACAGATTTATGTAACACCAGTTCCTCAGAAGATAAGGCCAAGCTCTTAGAGTTTTACCTCCATAACTTGGCCCTTCCAAACATCACTTCATGGGACCCCAACAAAGCAGTAGGGGACATGCAGCTGATGGCAATGACCTCATGGTTAAACCACGAAGAGAAGAGAGCAACTGAGGTCAGGAATATCATGGACCGGGAGTTACATGAACCACTGCAGATTAGAGCAGAGGCAGGGGACCCCACAACACTGATATCCCTCACCAGCACCTAGCAACCAATTCCCAGGGATTATTAGATTACATGGATCGTCAAGCCCAGGCCATAGCACACATCGAGGATATGGAGAGGTTACTTGGGGATAATTTTGTTCATGCTTGCACTCGTAGGTGGAAGACATTGTCCCACAGCCTCAACATTCGAGAATATCACACTCCAACTCGGATGAGGGAGGCTTTGGCACGTGTACCTCTCTAAAAGAAGTCTATGCAGAACCTCCAAGCCAGTTGGATAGTGCTCAAGCTAAGTCCACCCTTGCTGTTGGGATTATTAGAGGGAGGTTCAGAAGAGGAGGAGCATAAGCAGTGGGAAGAAGTGGAGAGGAAGGATGGATTTCATGACAGTGTTGAGGACACTACTTCAGAAGCCTGGGATGTGAGAGTGGCCATCAAAGCAATGAAAGATGAGGAGCTAGACTAGTTGCTCAGGGATGAGCAACCCTTTTAGCAGGGGTGATGATGAGCCCCAAAATTGGTAGCAATTTGGGCTCATTTGGCCTAATTTTCATTGTTCAGCCCTTGTTCAAATCCGTCATTTTCTATAGTTTATGCATTATTTTTAGTATGTTTGTGTCTTTGGTACGAATAGGGGAAGTTACTTTTCCTAGGTTGTTAACACGTGTCTATTTCAGGTTTTTGACATATATTGGAGCAAAGTCAAAAGAAATCATGAGCTATAAGGCAGCCAAGCCTAAAGTGAGGACTTGAAGGAGGGGTGCCTACGACATTCAATGACTCTTCCTCGGGATTTTCACCTCCAACTCCGAGCTCCAAAGACCACCAAACCAAATCTAGAAGGCAACTAATCAGCATTTAGAAAGGGACTGTTTGACTCACAGTTTGACAACCAAGTTCCACAGATTGAGGAGGCCAGCTAGGTCCCTCGTTATCTATAAATGTTGAGGCCTCAGCCTTCATAAAAAGAATTTTGAACCTATTGTGTACTTTGCACCTCAGTGCTGCAGCAGCTCTATTTTGTTCCTTTGTAGCCATTTTTGGCATAACTGTTATGAATCTTTTTGGATAATGAGAAGCAATTTGGTTTCCTATCAAATCTGAGTTTTTCATAGGAGCCAAAGCTCTCAGGGTTGGGCCCAACCTGAGAGCCTAGGATATCCTTTCTGTATTATTTATTTTCCTTTATGTATCATTGTTTTTCTCTTTTATGCATTTGAACACATTGCTGTTAAGTAGATTTTGTTGTGATGCTGGAATAGACCACTGTTTATGAGTGACTTTGGTTCAGATGTTTTGTTAGGATAATAAAAGCAAGAACCCCAAGGAAAAGAGACATCTACACTCCTGGTTTCACCTCGGCCTTATTGGATTTGGGGCTGAAATCGAGGAAACAGTGCTGCCTCACAAAAACACTAGTTTGCTCTTTATGCAATCTTTTAGTGTGCTTGTTTTAGTTGCAGAGATTAGTCATGGGTTTGGACATCTGAAATGTTTCCTTAAATAGATGGTGTACAAGGTTTTCTTCCCAAATAAAGTTGTTGCTCATTTATGTTGATTGATGGATAGAATAGATTAGTTTAGGATTTGATCATTTGCAGGTCTTTGTAGAATTGATCAAGGCCCACCGTGCAGGGCATCTTCTTCCTTCACCCATCCTCCCAAAGCATCATCTAAGCCTCCTATTTTGTCTCGTAGCTAAGCTGCCCTTTTCCAATCTATCCTTTATGTCTACGAAACCTTACCTTCTTGCTCATCATTGCCTTAGCCATCTTCGAGCCAAGTCAGCCTTCTACACCTCTCCACCGAACCACCCACCAGTCCTTAGGCCATGTCCAGACCCCTATCCTACCTCTAGATCCATCCATGCACCCTCCACTCATCCACCTCCTAAAAATTGATTTCCAAACATCCTGTAGAAATTCTGAAGTTTCGTGTAGAAATTCTGAAGTTTCCTGTAGAAATCCTGAAGTTTCCTATAGAACCCCTGTAGACTTCCTGTAGAAGCTCACAAGTGAGGTTTCCTAATATCCAAACCTTGTGAGACTCTGGGGAAGAGTGTTAGGGACTCCTTATACCCCCTCTGAGCCTCTCCAACTATTTCCAAGCATTCCTCTTCCTATATCCACTCCTGCACAGTGAAGTACAGTTCAAGCATATGCATGTGAAAATCGACACTTAATCAAGAAAATACAAAAAGATACTTTCTAGGAAAAAAGTAGTCTAAGACATGTGCATTTTCCCTTTTTGAAGTCAATGGCATCTCATTCAGCAGTTTGTATTCTCATTTTTGCATCAATAGAATTAGCTGGTAGAATTAGGGTTTGCTAGGGTTTGCATTCCTCTTTGGCTTTCAGTTTCTTTCCGCAAGTAGATTAGATCCCCTTTGAGTTAGCTTTCATCCATCATTTAAAAGCTTCTTCTAAGACCTTATAGAAGTTGGCTAAAGCCCTAGTGGACTTGTGCCAGCTGACCAAGTGACAGCTGCGACAAGAGCTAGTACTTGTGCATACAGCACCGTCGCTTCCAAGTTTGTTACGAACAACCGTGTTGATAAAAGTAAAGAAGTGAGTCCCAGGAGTTGCAGCATTATCGCTGCAATACTGGAGCCCACCAAATGTCATTATGAGCAAAAAACGTACTAGCATAAACTTGATGAAGAGAGCCCATTTTGGTCTGACCTAGTGCGCCCTCTATCAACAGGCTGAGGAATCAAATGAGCATCTATTCCTATTTTGCACAACCGTCTGACATATCTTGGATCAAGCTCTCTCCTCCCTGGAAATAACACAACAATGGGATGGGCATAATATCACGGAGGCTTGGAACAATTGGGGGCGACTTCCGATAGTACAAAGAACCGTAATCTCCCTCTGATTATATGTTGGAATATTTGGTTAAGCCAGAACTACATCATCTTCAATGACTTACATATTTAGTGGCCTTTAATTATGGGTCAGATCACCAATAACTATAATGAGCTACTTGATGATGATAACCCCCCACCTCTCCAATCTATAACACCTAAAGTCATCAATCATAATCAACCTTGGGCCTATTTTGATGGTTCTGCACAGTAGCAGGGCTGTGATGGCAGGGAGGGGGGCATATTATTTCATTTATTAGACTACCATTCTTTCCATATTCGCATGGGGTTGGGTGCTGGCACAAACAACTTCGCAGAACTCATCTCACTCTGACACTTATTATATTTTTCCATGACACAAGATTGTAGACAACTTTAGATCTTCAGGGACTCCAAAATCATCATAAATTGGTTCAATTTCACATCTACATGTCATGTACATTCTCTTAGGAACATTTTAGATGATGCCTTGCAATTAAAAACATATTTCGAATATATTTCTTGTCTCTACATTTATAGGGAGCACAACCAGATTGCAAATCAACTTCCAAGGAGGCCACAAACCAACCTAGAGGTCAATGGTTGATATAAGAATAGAGGGAGGTGGAGTTATTTCAATATTATCACAGGCCCTACATCGATCAACTACAGTAGAGGGCCGATAGGCCCTAATTTTAAAGTTATTTTTTGAATAGTACATATCAACTATCCATGCTATATAATATTTTGTATAAACATTTACAGAACTAGACTGTATACCCTTAGGGGGTAATTATGTAGATACCTATATAGTTTGAAGGCTATGGCCACTACATAGAGCATATGCCACTAGCATTTACAACATGTAATTTTCCATATTAATAGAAAATTACGATTTTTCCCATGAAAAAATAAATTTATTTGAATCTCTAGCTCAAATATTTTAGAAAAGTATAAGACTTAAACATACGATTCACAACTTACACATATCCTCATACTCATACTTGGCTCTAGAATGAGCCTCTTGGCTCAATGAGACTCATTTTTTAAAAGTATAAGATTTAAACATATGATTCACAACTTACACATCTCATACTCATACTCAACTCTAGAATGAGCCTCTCGGCTTAATAATAAGATAATAATATGCTATTTTTTAATTTATTTTTCCTAAAAATATTTTTCAATGAATAAAAATGAATTATTTTTCAATGAATAAAAATGAATTATAGTAATTTTAATTAATAATTTTTTTTAATTAATAAAATTAATAAAATTGTTTATATAATAAAAATTTATATTCATTTTAAATTTTTAAATTATAATATTAAGTATTTATATGTAGTTATTATTTTAAAGTATTTTTTAACATATAAAAATTTGAGTTTTGAATTTCATAATTTATATATAATACTTAATAACACAATTTAATTGAACTACAATTATAAGCTTATTATTTTAAATATATATTATATATTATTTTTTTATTCAATAATTAATCATTTATATTTATTTAAATTGAAATTAAGTTAATATAGTGATTAAAAATATATGTTTTTCATTAAAAAAAATAGCCTTTAGAACTTTAAAAAATATAATATATGCATCTTGGATAAATTTAAACATTTAAATCATTACATAAATAAATTTATTTTATAAATAAAAAATATAACAACCTCAATTGAATATCTCCCTTCATAGTAGCTTTAAAATTTAATTTATTATTATTATTTATTTTAAAATATAATTATTTATTTATTTTAAAATTTTAAGGATATTATAACGTACTAAACTGTAAAAACAACTCATTAAAATGAAGGTTACTAGTAATATAACCATTTTAGTAAAGATATTACCAACAATATAGAGGAGAAAAATAGAAGCACACACAAAGGAATGACTTATGAATGTATTTTATTTTTATTTTCACGTGATAATCTATACCATTTCACCACACATTGATGAAGCATCAAGACCACGTTGGTTGGTCTTTCTAGATTTGTGTCTTTTCTAACTCTAAAGAAATAAAATAATCTTATATCGTTTTTAAAATTTTAACTAACTTATCTTAATTCATCCTTAAAATTTTAAACGAATTAAATATCGTGAGTGAAATTATATTATGTTATTTTTTTAAAATCCTATAAATAAAGTCATTTATCATGCAGAACGGATTAAAGTATCTTTCGCTTACAAAATAAATTTCTTATGGGAGAGTAAAGTTGATTTTTAAAATGACCCTTATATGTAGTCTTTAACTACTAAATATAGATCCCTAAATCTAGGGATGCCTTTGCATGTTCCCTTGGGAAAAGTAGTCCATGCATGCAAATCAGTTTTGCTCAGACCCGGAGGGAACTGGTCAACTTGAAGGCACATACATCGGTCTGCGAGCCTGGAATGAAAATTTTGACAGTTCTTGGGCTGCGCTGGGTTAGATGTCCTAGGGAGATTGCACAATTTTTGGGGTCAGCAGGTGACTTCCTTCCAGAATTGCGTAATTTCTGGGATGAGCAGCACCGTTGGGTCAGATTACACAGTTTTTTGGAGAAAGATTGCTGAATGCTCTACGCAATTTTGGAGCCCAACAGGCTGTCACGTTGATTTGTGTAATTTCTGGAGGGAAGGTTGGTTCCCCTCCAGAATTGCGCAATTTTTTGAGGGAAGTCTGACAGCTTGATTTGCATAATTCTTGAGCTCAGCAGGTTGGCCAACTGATTTGCGCAATTTATGGAGGGAAGGTTGGTTCCCCTCCAGAATTGTGCAATTTTTTGGGGAAGTTATTTGTTCAGCACATGGTCTAAGTCTGAAAAGACAGCCTGTGAGGGGAGTGAATAAAACTGACATGCAAAAGCTGACAAGACACTGAGAAACAACTAAAGCCTATATGCTTGACGGTGCAAGACATGTTGCTGAGGATGGTTGCTAGGGAGGCTCCAAAACGAAGTTAAGGAAAAATTTCGGAGGGTGTTTTTCGCCACTACAACAGGGTATTATCTCGATAGCACAAATTGGGTATCTAGAGAATTCCCCTATTTTTATGCAGGCTTGGAAATCAGCTGACACACTTGATATCCCAGATCAATGGACTCAAGAATGGAGGGGTTACATTAATGCATTGACTAAATCACATGTCCTCATAACCATTGATGAAGATGAGCTCATATGGGCACCTGCAGCTCATAGTGTATACTCCCCTAAGGAAGGAAACTCCATCATTCATGTTGCACACAAACCACCTATTCTGGAAGGGTGGTGGAGATCCCTTTGGAAGCTTAAGGCATTCCCACGAACCCATCTCTTTATGTGGAATGTCATTATGAACAAAACACCTATTGGCATAAACTTGATGAAGAGAGCTCATTTTGGTCTGACCCGGTGCATTCTCTGTCAATAGGCTGAGGAATCAAATGAGCGTCTATTCCTGTTTTGCACAACCATCTAACAGATCTGGGATCAAGCTCTCTCCTCCTTGGAAATAACAGAGAAATTGGATGGGTGTAATATCATAGAGGCTTGGAACAATTGTGGGGTGACTTCAACTAATACAAAGAACCACAATCTCCCTCTAGTTATATGTTGGACTATTTGGTTAAGCTGGAATCACATCATCTTTAATGACTTACATATTCTATGGCGTTTAGTTATTGCTCGGATCATAAATAACTATAATGAGCTGCTTGATGATGACAACCCCGCACCTTTCCACACTATAACCCCTGAAGTCATCAACCATAATCAACCTTGGGCCTATTTTAATGGTCCTCCACAATACCAGGGATGTGGGGGGGCATATTATTTCATTTATTAGACTACCATTCTTTCTGTATTTGTATGGGGCTGGGTGCTGGCACAAACAACTTCGCAGAACTCATCTCACTCATTCACTTATTATATTTTTCCTTGGCACAAGACTGTAGACAACTTTAGATCTTCGGGGACTCCAAAATCATCATAAATTGGTTCAATTTCACATCTGCATGTCATATACATTCTCTGAGGAACATTTTAGATGATGCCTTGCAATTAAAAACACATTTTGAATATATTTCTTGTCTCGACATTTATAGGGAGTGCAACTAAATTGCAAATCAACTTTCCAAGGAGGCCACCAACCAACCTAGAGGTTAATGGTTGATACAAGAATAGAGGGAGGTAGAGTTATTTCAGCATTATCACAGGCCCTACATCGATAAGCTACAGCAGAGGGTCGATAGGCCCTAATTTTAAAGTCATTTTTTGAATAGTACATATCAGCTATCCATGCTATATAATATTTTGTATTTTTGTATAAGCATTTATGCCACTAGACTCTATACCCTTAGTGGGTAATTATGTACATACCTATATACTTTGAAGGCTATGGCCACTACATATAGCATATGCCACTGACATTTACAACATGTAATTTTCCATATTAATAGAAAATTATGATTTTTCCATATTAATGGCCACTACATATAGCTTAAGGTGCTCCCACGAACCCGTCTCTCTATGTGGAATGTCATTATGAACAAAACATTTGCTGGCATAAACTTGATGAAGAGAGCTCATTTTGGTCCGACCAGGTGCGTCCTCTGTCAATAGGCTGAGGAATCGAATGAGCATCTATTCCTGTTTTACACAATCGTCTAACACATTTGGGATCAAGCTCTCTCGTCCTTGGAAATAACACAACAATGGGATGGGCGTAATATCATGGAGGCTTGGAACAATGGGGGGGCGACTTCCACTAATACAAAGAACCATAATCTCCCTCTGGTTATATGTTGGAATATTTGGTTAAGCCAGAACCACATCATCTTCAATGACTTACATATTCTGTGGCCTTTAGTTATTGCTTGGATCATCAATAACTATAATGAGCTGCTTGATGATGACAACCCACCACCTTTCCGCATTATAACACCTGAAGTCATCAACCATAATCAACCTTGGGCCTATTTTTATGGTTCTCCACAATACTAGTGATGTGTGGGGGGGGGTGTATTATTTCATCTATCAAACTACCATTCTTTCTGTATTCGCATGGGGTTGGGTCCCGGCACAAACAACTTCGTAGAACTCATCTTGCTCTAACACTTATTATATTTTTCCTTGGCTGAAGACTGTAGATAACTTTACATCTCCGGGGACTCCAAAATCATCATAAATTAGTTCAATTGCACATCTGCATGTCATGTACATTCTCTCAGGAACATTTTAGATGATGCCTTGCAATTAAAAACACATTTTGAACATATTTCTTATCTCCACATTTATAGGGAACACAACGAGATTGCAAATCAACTTTCCAAGGAGGCCACCAACCAACCTAGAGGTCAATGGTTGATACAAGAACAAAGGGAGGCAAGGTTCTTTCAATATTATCACAGGCCCTACATTGATCAGCTACAACATATGGCCGATAGTCCCTAGTTTTACAATTATTTTTTGAATAGTACATATTAGTTATCCATTCTATATAATATTTTGTATTTTTGTATAAACATTTACAGAACTAGATTGTATACC
>APFE031582865.1:0-11395 GCA_000404065.3 Pinus taeda | reverse complement strand
CAGCATTAGTAACTCAATAATTTTTCATTTCCATAGGCAGATTTGTATACGCTACTTTAGCTAACTGAAACATCGTGTATACGCAACTGTTATTAAAGCAACCAACGTATATGCAAGAAAACCTTTTGATTTACCCAATTTATCATGTATTGAAATTTAACCATTATGTCAAATATTAATTAGAGAGTGAAGTAAAAGCAGAATAAAGCATAAGCATCACATATTAACACCAAGATATAAGGTGGAAACCCAATGTGGGTACAAACCACTTACTGTTATCGTCTTTGTCTTCTTTTAATAATAAGAATATTTTGTTTACAATTTTGTACTGGTGCAGACTCATACCAGTACACAGGCTTCTACCTGCAGAAGGCTGCAACCTTCTCTTGTTTTCCAGCTACTATGGAAGGGGGCTACAACCCCCTTAGCTCTTGTACTAGTCGATATGTTTGCTGGTACGTAGACACCGACTTACAGAAGGCTACAACCTTCTCTCTTCCTCCAGGGACCACGTTTCATATATTTTCAGACTGGATCCATCAACAACATCATAAGAGTAATTCAATCATCAACTATATCTACATCAACAAATCATCTTTTGAACCAACCACAACTGAATCAATCAATCACTTTGACTACCCATCAATCTGATCATTCATAATACTGTCACCAGAATATAGTAACCAAAACCCAAACTAGAACCCAGAACTCTGCAACAACAAACAACAACAACTAAAACATATTTTATAGGGTATACACTACTTCCATGTGTTGAACCTACATATATACGCGCTTTTCTCAAAGCCAACCGGCGTATACATCTGCAAATATTTATTCAGAATTTTTCAGTTATTCCAGACTTTAGTTATACCCAGATCATATCATTTACAGAATAATATATGCGTCAGTATTAAGATAGAGATATACATGAGCAAAAACACATAATGATAGTTCATTTTACACCTTAAGATCCCGATCCATCATTAGATCTAATCCCTCATCATCCGCTAAGGTTCATCCTTGGTTCAGATCCAGCAATGCACCATAACCCAATAACCAACATACTAGATCTCACACTTCATCAGAGATTCGATACGTGCACTTCTTGACCTAATGATCTTCTCCTCCTTTTATAGTTTTAGGCCTTTCTCAATACCATGGACCAAAACTGCTTACGACCAAATACCTAGGGTCAATTCCTTGGACCAGATACCTTGGACCAATACCATGGATCAAAATACCATGGGCTCAATACTTCGGACCAAAAACTTAGTTTTCCAAGGTATATGCACTTTTCTTTCTGTGAAAGTGTGTGTATGTATACGCGACTTGTATACAGTGAACCTGCGTATATACACAACTTGGTCATGGTGACCCTGCGTATACCTCTCTTTCTTCGTTTTGTGAAGACTGATCTGTAAATCTTTATTGTTTACCTACTATATTGTGATCTTTCATCTGAGTGAGTTGCCATCAAGGACAATACCTGTATCATAATGCCAACATTTGGTGCTAGCAAACATTATGAATTGAAGATAAGAATACTTTTGGTTGTCTCCTGCAATGGTTTCCATGTAAAACTCTGTGTTCTCACGTGTTGATGTGATTGATATTACTTGATGCATTGTTTCATGCATTGTTGTGATAAAAATTGATTTTTTATGTACTAATATATATTCAATTATTAATGAAATGGTTTTGAATTATTAAATTGCCCATTACACAGACTCCACCCCCTGCGTTTTTTAGTATAATATTTAGTTTAACAATTGGTATCAGAGCAGGTTCCTTAAGGAATAGTTAACCATTGGAAGGTAGATTGAAGAAGCTATGGCTAATAAAGGGAAGAGTAAGAAGAAGCTATCTCAGAAGAATAAGAGATGTGATTATGTGAGGAATATATCATATCCCAAAGAAGATATCTTCTTCACGGTCATGAACATTAAATACAATCAGAAAGAGAAAGTAGTTATTGCATATTTTTCAATTGTGGAAATGAAGGTCACTATAGTTTTGTTGACAGTGTTGGACCCGCAACATTTAGGGGATCTCCCCGATATGAAGTCCCAACTAGACCTCACACCATTTAGTGTAGGATTCCCATCTGGTATGATGGCATGGTTTCCATTATCTTAAATATATGTCTTAGCTCTTGCTTGTCAACACATGAGAATGGTTTACTTTGTCTTAAAACAAAGAGGTTTATGTGCCTGGTGAGTGCTTAGTGTTGTTTGTGTCAAAGTTATTTCACTGCAAAGGGAGAGGGTGAAAGTGAATCTCAAGTTGAAATGGAATAGTCCCAACCCTGTTAGAGACACACAACAAAGCAGGGCATGCGCAACTTCTGGCAGAGTAGTCCACATGGATGCGGAAATCACAGACAAAAAGTGAATAGATAGCACGTACAACACCCAACGAAATAGTCCACACGAGTGCAATAGTTGTTATAACAAGTTTACGAGAATGAATCTGTCGAGTGTCCGGCGGAATAGTCCACACGGTCGAGACAACATTAACAACCAATACAACATATGTACTAGAACAACATAAATAGTTCAACTGCTTAATACAGGTTAAAGCAACATGCATTACAAGCATCCAAAGAATAGTCTTACAAATGAATACAATACGTGTGAAAATGTGTTGGCATGTTAACAGGCTTTCAAATTAAGCGAAAGTTCCAAGACACATTCGTACACCATTACATCACTAAAATCAATAGTGGGACATTGGAGCCACTGCTCGCTTAAAGAAAATACTATAGATTCACAAGGCTATGTGCGAGGAGCCAAGGTGAAAATTCCATTGCATGTACAAATGAAGGGTATATATAGCAAAGGGTGAAACTGACCCTTGTGACTGTTCGAATTCCCTCATGATTGTTCGACTTACATGACTCTTTGACTTCATTTGTGGGTCTCCTTGACTTCCATGTTACATTACATTGATTACACAGTTATGACCCAAAGTAGTGATGTGGCCGAGGCGACTCATGACACAACTCGACATGACGTTGTAGGTATGCACATGCTAGTTTTGTTGTTCATGTCGAGCTACAGTGAGACTAAGTGATGAGTGTGCTCGTGGTGTACCATAGCTTCACCTCTGCATGGAAGACTGCACGAGGCCTTCATTGGTCTTGGTGTTCACTTGATAGTTCATGCATGCACATGTGTCTCCTTCTCTTGCTACTTGGTATGCTTCATGTGTTCATCCAACTGTGAGCAAGTCTTCTAGCATGCGCTCCTTGTTCATCTTGTTCATCATCGTGCCATGTCTCATCCATGTACCTATTTCTGCAATCACTCATGACGAGACAATATCAAATCCAGAAATCCCCTAGTCTACCATGATGCATTGTCTTTTTTTTTCTAGGTGCAGGTGACCGGGAGAGAGGACAAAGATCTGAAATAGCGCAGAGCACATGTCAGGCTCCAGGGAACTGTCAAGAAAAATTGCGTAGAGGTCACTGGGAGGCTGGGATGAGCAATCCAAAACAACAATGACATTTTGCAGGATCTGGCTCAATTGGGACACAAAACTGTGCAATTTTTTTGGGAAGGTAGTGTGGGCAGCAAAGGAAAATGGCGATGAAAACTGCGGATATTTTCATGGGAGGCTGGGAGAGGGCTATGGGAGCTTTTTAGCCAAAACTATGCAAAACTGGGAGGAATTCATGCTATGCATGTCTGCACAATTTCTGGGTTGAGCGAGGTGTCAGGAATCTAGTGAACAATCCAAGAAAACTACATAATTTTCAGGAGGAGCAGCAGGTCGGCTAGTAGGGGGACTTAATGACAGAACTGCATAATTTTCAGAGGTAGTGCAGTGACAAGCAGTGGGTGCATGTTCCTCATGTCTGCCTAATTTCTTCAGTCAACAGAGGTGGGCATACTGACAACTTTTGTGCAATTTTCAGGAGTGAAGCCTGGGATCACTTCCCGAACAAACTCTTCAATTGACCAAAGGGAGGCTTGATAGATTGGCTTGCGGGTAATGCATATTGAGATGGCTTCTTTGGCAACTTCTGCATTGTTCTGCGTGACAATCAGCCAGGTCAATTCTAGGATTGTGCAGTACGAACTGCGGAGGTAGCCTCAAGTTCTGTGAAATTTTGGGCAGCAATACTTGGTCACTAAGTGCTGAGACTGTGCAGTGCATCTCAATGGAGGTTCGACTAATGGAGGGTGTTCTAGTTGACATATCTTTGGCAAAATAGTTAAGTGTGTGAGAAAGTGAACTCATGTATACATGACCTTGCGAACACACACTCAACATGAATTGAAGACATGACATCTTGAACTAACAAGGCAACATATGCTTAGTATGACGGACTGCGGGATTGTGTAATGATGAAAGCGACAAGTGCGACACTTCGGCTAGACCTTTGGATGACCTTGAAGACACTTGCGCGAGAGTGCTTACAACATCCTGTGTGAGTGCGATAGATGTTTACATAGCAAACATAATTCATACACAAACCTTCAACATCACCAGAACAAGATCGCAAGCATGACATATCAATCAACATGCCGAAGACGACAGTTGGTCAAACAAGTGAAAAGGAAGCAAGACATGTAGAGGAAACACATGAAATAACTTTTTTGTGCTTGCGCACATTCATGTTACTGAGGACATGATGATATGACAATGACAAGTAGTCCTGTAAACTCAACTAAGAGGTGTACTTCGAAAGGTGTTCTTTGCTTACCATACTTACCCTCGAGATGATCATGCATCCGACAAAGTTTACATGCAATCATGATATTTTCCATTACTTGGTCTCTTGGTCCTTCTCCTCAAATCCTTGGCAGTGATCTCAGCATGTCACCTTTTCCTGATGTCACTAAGTGATAGGTCAGCGTTGTTTCAACGAGCAGTGACTATTACTGGAATGCGGCCCTAGGAATCCCATTTGCGCAATTTCTGCATGCAAGATAGACAAGGTAGCTTCGACAACACATCATAGTTTTGAGGCACAAGACACTGCTACAGGATGGGGGTCCTGGGAGGACACCTCTGCGCAATTTCTGAGAGCAATGTTGGATGCCTGACTTCTCTATGCATTTTTGGAGAGCAATGTTGGTTGGGGTCTTTGCAAGTTACAAGTTTTCAACAGGCAAGGAAGGAAGCTTCGTGGTTGCAGAAGCAAAGTACGAAATTTCAGGAGGATGAGGCTAGGTTGCTTGAGAAATGGCTAAATGTGAGATCAGTGACACAGATGTAAACAGTGATTGGACTTGACTATGATAACACATGGACACTTAGTGACACAACATAGACCATCCAGAATGCATAAGACATACTTTGCTTGACGCAACATCCTTCATGACAAGAGTGCGTGAAGTGAGTGTGAAACATGTCTATGTGATGACAACCACTCATACGCACACAATTCCCTTGAAGCAAATAAACATTCCTTTTGCATGACACACAACAACCCCTATGCCCAAAGATGACACATGCTGCATAAAGATGAGAATGCAGACAACTCTTAAGATCAAGGAAGGGAGCTTGAAATCATCAGCTTACCAACAAGAGAGCAAGGATGATCAATCACAATATATAAGGTAGGCTCTGAAATTTTCATATGAGCCAAAATTTTCGAGGGTGGTTGTAGCTGCTACAACATTGGCAACACATTGGTAGAACTCCAGCTCTCTATATAGACCTTGTTTCGTGAAAAGAAAGTCTAATCTGTCCAGAAGTATTGTTTGATTCCTTGATTGTGATGGCTTCCTCACTAGCTTGTGTGAAATATGTAGTCCCTATCATTCTCTTGATCAGTCATCACACATTCCAAGCCAAGTCAACCTAGTTGTTTCGATTGGGGATGAGGGGTATATTGATGCATAAGTAATATGATTGTCAAAATTTAGGTTTCATCTCTGGTGTTGATGTGCTACCAACAGGCCTGGACAGTACCCAACGGAGTCACGTAGGAACACAAGCATCGCTCCGTTGCCAGCAAGCCTAGTCAGTACCTCGGCAGAGTTACTTGAATCACCTCTCCGTGCAGGAAGCCTTTCTCTTATTTCACCTTATTCATTTTTCAAACTTTTTCATATTTTCATTTTTTTTTCATTTTTTCAAGAAGTCTGCATAGGCACTTATTTATTTCAGAGGCAGAAGAGGGATCCTAACTTATTGAGAGTGGAAGAGGTTGTTCCTTCAAAGAAGTATGTTATATATACCTCTAACATACTTGTTAAGGTTTTCCCCCTCACCCTACTCTACTTGACTGAGCTGACAAGGGTTAACCCAAAATAACCGATTAGAGTAAGTGGTAGTAGTTAACAGTGCAAGCATTGTGTTTTCACCAAGACTCACTTTGAACAGAACGTATTTTCCATCAAGGCATCATCGACTGAAGATAACAAGTTCTTCATAAAGAGATAGGACAACAGATAACCAAATGTTGGTAGTTGTACAAGTCCTCTTAGATTTACCTTGCTTGTCTTAAGAGCCAACATAGCTTCATGGGAGGCTAACTTATAGGTGCAAGCGAGCAAAGAAAGAAAAAAGAAAAAACCATAAGTAAAGCAAAAGTGGACGAGTAAGCAAAGCAATCAAGCAAGCAAACCAAACCAAGTAAGCAAGCAAACAAACATGCAAACCAGAAAGCAAAGACTACTCCTACTCCTACACTAAATAGTGCATGGGCCTACTCACGTGAAGTGATATTTCGAATGCAACCACTAGTGCATTGGCTGGCCCATGTTGGCGAAGGCATGGTAAACAAGAAAGATATGCATGTAAACCAGTGAAAAAGAAAGATAAATTAGTGAATACCAATATTCTCTGAGTTCTAAAGCATCCACAGAAAAGAAAAGAGCGAATGCGCAAGACAAACATTCTGTGGACTTAATATGATGTTGTGACACACTTCGTGCAGATGATAAGAATGCACACTCTCTTGAATGTGGCAGACAAGAAAACATGAGAAAGAGAGATAACTTAGGCCTTGCAAGTGTGCTTGTTGTGTATGATTCCTCCAATGCATGAGAAGTGGGATCATGTGATTCGAGTGGAGGAAGCGAAATATGTGTGTTGGGTTGATCTTCAATGTGAAGCAGAGAGTGATGAGGAGCCTTAGGTGTTTCAAAAATTTTCTAATCGAAAGTGGAACTAACCTCAAGATAGCGAGGGCCTGACATAACCATTTGCCTAGGCTAAAGTGCCTCAACAACCTACATTATACTCTTTGTGAAATCTCTGTTGAACGGTCACCCCCTTATTAATATTGAAGCCCAGTAGGCTTCAATATTAATAAAAACAAGCAGAATACATAAAGTTGTTTACAACAAGAAGTCTCAGAGTTCTCTAGGGAAAATCTCTCTCAAGTGACTCTGTATCATAGCCACACCCCGTTCCTTGTTTAA
This sequence comes from Pinus taeda, assembly GCA_000404065.3. Taxonomy (NCBI): domain Eukaryota; kingdom Viridiplantae; phylum Streptophyta; class Pinopsida; order Pinales; family Pinaceae; genus Pinus; species Pinus taeda. The sequence goes on along the minus strand of APFE031582865.1, from coordinate 4,013 downwards.
ACTATATTCTATAAACAAAGCCTGAAGCTAGCTAGGAAGCCTTCGAAAGGTATCTCATTTTACGAATACTGAGTAAATAAACGCTACTTCAGTCAATCTCTAGAATAGGGGTGTGGCTCTGATACCAAATAAGGGGGTGACCGTTCAACAAAGATTTAACAGAGAGTATAAATACATTCAGACCAATAAAATGAAGCTTTCAGAGCAATAAAATGAAGTTTTGGTGAATTCAAACTTACTTCTATTCAAAGTCAAAGCTTTCTAAACAACAGATCTGGGGCAAGCAACTATCCTCAACTGATCATGCGCGAGCAACACGACCTCTCTCCACGGGCCTTCACAACTCCCGCGCCTTACAGCGCAAGGTTCTTTTGGATACAGGAACTGTCCTCAGACAGGCGGCCCAGTAGGCTTCAATATTAATAAAAACAAGTAGAATACATAAAGATGTTTACGACAAGAAGTCTCAGAGTTCTCTAGGGCATTTCTCTCTCAAGTGACTCTGTAAAACGATGCCTTGAACATCTGCAAACTCTTTCTTATATAGAATTCTAACGAATCTAATCCTATCTAAACAATGACGTAAAGAGGAAATTATTGAGCGTCTTGTCGGTATTTCTTTGACCGACGGTGTCTACTCAACTTGACGAGGTCAAAGATCATGTAGTACCACACATAACCGAGAAGGAAACGACATTTGAGATGTGGGATGCTCTCAAGAAGTTGTACCAACATACTTCTGTGCAGAGAAGAATGCTGCTTGAAAATCAGTTGAGGTCGTATCAAATGAAGAAGGGATAACCGATTGACACCTTCGTCAGAGGACTAAATGAGATTTGAGATTAGTTGACTGCTATAGAGATGACACTGGATCAGGAGCTGATGGTGAGGACAACCTTGAATGCTGTCTCAGAAGACTGGGAAGTATTTGTCCAGAGTATACTGGGAAAAGGGACACTTCCACTTTGGGATGAGATGTGGGCAGCACTTCGCTAGGAAGAGATCAGACGGTAGTCGAAGATGGGTATCAGCAACAAGGGGATCAAAGTCAAGCAGGATGAGAAAGATGTGGCCTTAGCATTTGAGGAAAAGTAGGAAAAGCAAAAGAAGAAAGATCTCTCCAAGATCAAGTGCTTCCACTGTGGGGTGCTGGGTCATTATGCGACCCAGTTTCTAAGGAAAACGAGTAAGAGAGAGTCTTCCGAGACTAAGGCAGCACTAGACGGGCAGAGAAGAAAGTTTTGACAAACGATGATTGTGCCATGAGTGCACACGCACCACTTGAGCGGAAGTGGGGAGACATCGAGCTGTAGTCAAGCAAACTATAGGCGATAAGGGGCAGGATCCTTGAGGTACCCAGCGTCTTGGATTAGGCCTTGCTATGGGAGCCCCGAAGAGGAGTAGCAGGATTGGCTGAGTCGGGTAGAGACGGATGCAAATGACACTGCAAAGAGAGCTACAGTGCAGGAGTCTCGAGATAGCGCGAGGCTAGCATGATGCAACAGTGCAAGAGGCACAGGAGTGTTGCACTAGTACAGGACGATACATAGAGGTGTGCAACGGTGCGAGATACAGGGAGTTGTTGCAGCAACACAGAGGTCAAAGAGGGAGCACTTGTCAGCGGAAGAGGTAGCTTCAGCATCAATGGGTGTTTGTAGCCCAACAGGGAGGTTAGAATGGGAGATCATTTACTTACTTCTTAGTAACTAAGTTGCAGTGTAGCAGTGGGTTGCATGATGCAGCATGATGAGAGGAGGTGCAGTGCGGATGTAGTGTTGGGAGAAAGGACAAGCAGTAACACGGATGTAGAGGGAGTTGTCGTACAGATGCAATAGTCCAAGTGGCAGAACCATGGGTAGTAGTACAGGATGCAGCAGTGCAGAGGATGTTGGGCAGGAAGACCTAACATCAGCACAGGTACCAATGTCGGATGATCAGAGTAATACTCAATGAGGAGTATTACTAGAGCACAGTCCTCGTGAAGAGGGAATGTTGATTTGGGGTAGCATCGGATGTGCTATAGCCACGAAATTTGGTGTAGAGGTTGGGGCACATGAAATATCCAATACCCAGAAAGGGTTTAGACAGATTCTAAACAGATCAAGAGATATTAAAATAATTAATATTTTTAATGGAGTCCCTAAGTCTAAACTTAGGGAAAATAAAATATTAATGTGTATTAATATGAATCTATGTTAAAGTGATCCAAAAGACATTGATCAAGCCAAACCTAATCTTAGTCATTGATTAGGGACTTAATCTCGACCATTGATATGTCAATAGGAAACGTATAAGAGGAGGCTTGGAGGTCACTTGGAGAATACATCAGAGTGATCAGTCATTCTATTCTCTAGAGCGGGGTTTGCTAAGAGAGATAGAATTAGTGATCGGGAGATGCAACTGAGGGGCATTTGAGTACAGAGAGGCAGAGATAGTGTTGGGAGAGCAGCGCAGTAGCCAAGGAGAGTTACACAGAGCCAGCTAAGGCTCACGCAGGGCCACGCAGAGGCAATCAGGAGCTGCGCAGAGCCTCAGAGAGGCCAGCATTGCTGACACAAAGGGCCAAAGGCTGACACAGGGCTGACACAGCCCCATCCGGGGTGATGCAAGGCCCACGTGAAGCAGAGAGGGGCTAACGCTAGGGTTTCTGGGGTAGATCTGTGCTGAGTAGTTGCCGGAAGGATTATCCGGGGTTTCAGCCAGAAGATTTGTCAGAACCTGAGAGGTATTACTGCCAAGGAAATTCTCTGTTGAGTAGGCCAGTGTCGACACCCAGATTGTACTCTGATATTTCTTAATAAGAAAACCCTCAAATAATTGCACCGGTTTTCCCACATTGGGTTAGTCCAAAAATAATAGTGTTATATGGCGTATTTGTTTCTATTTCTTTTAGTTGCTAATCTGTAATATATTGAGCATGTACTAGTGTTTATTTTTAATCTTTACATTGTAAAAATCTTGTTAAGGAAAATAACAAATAGATAGGAATAAATAAGTTAAAGTGAATGGAAACTTCTAACTAAATAAACTTACAAACTTCAACCATGTTCAACCCCACTAAATAACAAATAGATAGGAATAAATAAGTTAAAGTGCATGGAAGCTTCTAACTAAATAAACTTACAAACTTCAACCGTGTTCAACCCCACTAAATAACAAATAGATAGGAATAAATAAGTTAAAGTGCATGGAAGCTTCTAACTAAATAAACTTACAAACTTCAACCGTGTTCAACCCCACTAAATAACAAATAGATAGGAATAAATAAGTTAAAGTGCATGGAAGCTTCTAACTAAATAAACTTACAAACTTCAACCGTGTTCAACCCCACTACCTGTGTTGTCCAATATTATCTGCACCATCTGCCACTCAATCAAGTATAGTCCCAACATCGTGTCAATCGGTGTGATCTTTAATTGTGCCATTGTATCAATCGAACCCCTCTGCCTACGCTTGCCACACAAAACATGAAATGCATGCTCATTGCGATTTCCATACGATATTGATTGTTTTTCGTTCCGTTGGGCAACAAACTCATTTCGTGGCTTAGTTATTGTGAGTTGTTTCATTGCCATCGGATTCAAGGTTTTGGTTTTTGGTAAGTCCAAAATTATTAAATTGTGAAAGGTAATTAACCTCGTAAGTCGTGACATTTTAACGATCACTTGCCTGACCAGGGATTAGAGTTGATCTATTTTTTTCTTGGAAAATCTCAAGTTGTGAGATACATTACTATACAAGCAACCTTTAATTATGCTTGAAGAAAAAAAAAAACATTAATTCAAGTTCTCGAGTCTTCTTAAGTAAATCACAAGGGATTTATAATAAAGTATAAAACAATATTTAATAAAGTGATCACATTTAGTGAAGGGAAGGGCAATTTTAAACCAAAAGAAAAAATAAAGATATTATATCAACGTTGTAAAAGAATAAAAGGGGAAAGAAAAAATTAATTAATTAATTTAAGGTTAGTAAAAAAATATTAAGAAAACATATTCTCACCTAATTATTTA
>APFE031582858.1:0-24407 GCA_000404065.3 Pinus taeda | reverse complement strand
AAACGTGATTTAGTAGATGAAGATGGAACTAACCATAACATGCAACTTATAATAGTTTCCTTACCTACATCAATGATATTAATTAAACTCTACTATCATGATCATCCATCATTATTATAGGTCTTGTTTCCATCATGCATAACAAATTGGTTAATTAAATACAAATTTTAGATCATGCATTATATAGGTAATGTATCTCATACACACACTAGGTACTGTTAGAACCCTCGTGACATTGAAGTCAATTTCATTGGATATCTTACAGACCCATATATTTATAACTAAAAATATGTACCATGAATTCCTTATATTGCATGCAAGAGCATCTAATTCCATTATGCACAACATAGGCCATGGTGACCCTTGATAATACTAATGGAGACACTCCTCCATAATTGTTCCACATGCATGAACATCTACAAAACACTAAAACATGCTACTCTTTCTTACCACTGCAAAGATAATCTCAATAATGTCAATATGCATATGAGAGCACACCACAGTGATATGCATTATTGAATCCATCATTTCTATACAAGAGGAGATTAAGAAATCCATATATTTAAATTGTTGGATTTAACATCCTAATAATTTTATTAGTACACAATCCCATGTAATTCATTCAAACATTCTCACGGTGATGAAACTTAAGAAACCATCTCATAGAAAAACTAGAACAATAACATAGACTTAATAAATATTATCGTAAACAAACCGGAATTATAGAGAGTGGGTAAGAATCATCATACAAACATGCCACACATCTGACACTAACTAAAACATTACATGGAGAGAGGAGCAGCGCCACCCAACCATGAATCACCTATGATTCCCTAGAGCCAAAGATCTTCCCAAGGTTCAACTTCCCTCAATTAATCAATGCACTAAGTATTTAATACACTCTTTCATAATTTACTTACCAATAGTGGTGTTAATACAAAGTCATGTTTTACAGTTAAAGTTACTACCTTCCTAAGACAAAAATTCAGGTTTGCAGGATTGAATTCCCTTGTGTGATAAGACAAACGCAAAATGTAGTATTTAAATAGAAAACATCAATCTAAAGCTTTTCTCGTGATGTTTCTAAAAGCTAAGAAGGCGGAGCTTTGTAGGGTGTGGAATTTTCATGTTGCTTTAGCAGCCGTTTCTTTTATCCATTGTTGGTCTGGCGGAAAAACTGACCGCTTTGCCATACTTTCCTCCTAAAATAAAACTAAAAGCCACTGCGTCCACGTCGGCAAGGTTTACATGCCAACAACGGTTATAATTTTACTATATGTACATCTTATATTCAAAAATCCTTACCCGTAAACCATACTTAAAATTGTTTTTTATTGTTTCTCATTGGTGCTTTTACCAGCATTATTTTCTAAGCATTTTTTAAGGTAACCCTATATCTATAAGCCAAAAGTAGGCTTTTCGGATTGAACAATTTCGTACATCTCAGGCACTGACAGTTCTGTTAACAATAAAAACAGGCACTGACCGTTCCGTAAACAATAAAAACAGACACTGAAACCGGCATTCATCCCATCCTGAACGTGAACAGAAAATCTGTAACACACTCGAAAAAAAATGACTGCGCATGAGGATCAAGCAGCATACGCGTGTATTCAGCGCTAATCCATAGGGAGGAGTAATCGTATGGTGAATCACATGTCCCGGCTAATTTTCCCGACCTTTTCCCAGAACAAAATAAGAGCTAGCTTCTGTGCGTCCACATAACATGCGCAGAAGCTCCATCCCCGTGCCCCGATTTCATATTCAGATTGACAATTCTTCCTAGTTATTCCTCTCCTCTTACATCAACGAGTTTCCAAAAATGGTTGGAGACATAACCATATTGTTTGTTAACCCAAAGGTTGAGTTTTATCGCTATCATCTGAGAAAGGTTGAGTTCCCCGTTGTGAATGTTGAACTGGCCATGATATATCTTCCTTAATGGGTTAGTCCATTTCATGGCAATTAGTTGTTGAGTACGGTAATTTAATCACGGAGGTGAGGTCCTCCCTACGATGGATGGATTAGTGGTGGTTACCACCTAATGGGAAACAGCGTGACCGGGTAGACACACAAGTGGTCCAACTCTTTTCATATTACTCTTTTCATATTTCTATTTGCCATAACCCATCGTGTGCTTTTTCCCACTACGCATCCACCCCACGCAATGTAATATCGACATTATGGATGAGTCCCTTTATGTCATAATTTATGGATGAGTCCGTTTATGTTGATAATTTGTAACGTGCCACTCAAGTCGATATCATGAAAATAGAGTCAAAGAAATTTTTGGAGGTCATATTTTGTAGTTTTATATTCCAGAATTCTTCAATTCCTCAATAATATAATACGCCAAAGAATCCATAACAACACCTTTACCTCCCAAAAAAAATGTTCTTTATATGACAAAGCGGATTACATTTCCTCCAGTACTTTTGTTGCTGGCCTATCGTTTTTTGCTGGCCTATCGTTTTAAAATGAAGCTTAATAATTCCAGAGATTTATTGCATACTTTGTAGCCATGGAAAGGCACCTTCAAAAACATATAGTGAGGGAAACACAAAGACCCCAAAGCTTATCTTGATAGCTGTTTGATGTAGGATTGATTGAAGTCTCTTGAGAATTATTTCGGATTTAACTTTATATTAATTTTTTTGATACCATATGGTCTTCTTAGAGGACCTGTTTGAGTATACAACCTAGTTGGGGTAGAAAACATCTTCCACCAAAGCATAAAAACTTCCTCCTTAATTAAATTGCTTGATATAATATCCTCTTACATATATATTGAATTAACATATGTATTATTCATGGTTCCTCAATAAACCATTAAGGAATCCTAACTTTCTTTATGGACAACAAATAAATATGACTTTAACATGTTCTAAGCTTCAAATTTTAACTTCACCTTTACGGAGAACGTTCTTTTTTTTAAACCCGTAATGGAAATCCTACGGAGGTGGATTGGTCCATAAGAGTTAGTGTTTGAACTTTTTGTTTGATACCTTTGGTAAAGAACCTCCTTAGCCTACGATAGAATTTACCTCCTAAGCTCCCATTCCACAAATGTTTATTTTGTTCTATATTTAATCGTAAAGAAACAATACCACTTTGTGTATCTTTAGCCCGCCCTTATATCATCATTAGTAATTCTGTAATAGACTCCATAGTCATGATCAATTTAATTATAGAGTGCTTCTCGTATGGTCTTTTAACCTTATTGTCAAGGCTTATGTGTCAGATTTCTAGTAAACATGATTTAGTAGATGATTTTTAGTTAACATGATTTAGTAGATGAAAGCAGAACTAACCATAACATGCAACCTATACTAATTTCCTTACCTACATAAATGATCTTAATTAAACTCTACTATCATGATCATCCATCATTATTATAGGTCTTGTTTCTGTCATGCATAATGAAATGCTTAATTGAATACAAATCTTAGATCGGGCATTATACAGGTAACCTATCTCATAGACACACTAGGTACCATTAGCAACCTGATGATATTAAAGTCAATTTCATAGGATATCTTACAGACCCATAAATGCATAACTAAAAGGATGCTCCATTAATTCCTTATACTGCATGCAAGAGAATCTAATTTCATTATGCATGACATAGAACCTGGTGAACCTTTGATAATACTATGGGAGACATTACTCCATAATTATTCCACATGCATGAAAACTTGCAAAACACTAAAGCATGCTACTCTTTGCTACCACTGTAAAGATAATCTTAATAACTTTGAAATGCATATGAGAGCACACAACAATTACATGCATTATTGAATCATTCATTTTCTATAAAAGAGGAAATTATGTAATTCATATATCTGAATTGTACGATTTGACATCCTAATAGTTTTGTTAGTACACAAACCCATGTAATTCATTCAAACATTCTCATGGTGAGGAAACTTAAGAAATCATCTCATAGAAAAATTGGAACGATAACAAAGACTTAATAAAATCTTCTCATAAAAAAGTTGGCACTATAACAGAGAGAGAGAGAGAGAGAGAGAGAGAGAGAGAGAGAGAGAGAATCATCATACAAACATCCCATGCATCTGATACCAACTAAAACCTCTCTTGGAGGGAGGAGCACCATCACCCAACCATGAATCACCTTTTACTCCCTTCGAGTCGAAGATGTTGCCAAGAATCAACTGCCCTCAATTGATCGATCACTGGGTATTTAATACCCTCTTTCATGATTTAGTTACCACTACCGACGTCCTGCTTTTATGGATTTTTCCATTTTCCTATGTCTTTTTCGCAAAAGCTCATATTTATATCCCAGGAGGCTTTTCCTCATAAAATCTTACCTTTATTTCCCATGAAGCTTTTATGTCTGATGAATGTTTATCTCCCATCCATCCGATGGATATCCAATCCATCCAAACTTATTTAGAATGTCATATAGAAGCTTATCATGAAAGATTCATCTCTATTCCCATTCCTCATGGGATTTGGAAAGAATCTCCTCTCTCTTGGTGCTCCACCCTCTAAGTGATTTATTTTATTAATTTATTAATAACACATTTTATTTTCATAGTACATATCGCCTAGCTTTCCTCATCTTAGGTTTAGAATAGTTTAACCCACAAAGGAGGGTATCACACCTAGCTTCCCTCAACTTAGGTTTACAATCATTTAAAAGAAAAGGGAGGATATTAAACCTAGCTTTAACTCAACTTAGGTTTACAATAATTTAGCACACAAGGGAGGATATCACACCTAGTTGTAACTCGGCTTAGGTTTGCAATAATTTAGTACACAAGGGAGGAGTGTTAAAAAACTAAGGAAACACACATAATACAATTTCAAGTTAATATAAAAACAAACACCCAAATATGAAAATGCAACATTAAATAAGCAATCACACACTATAAAATGTAAAACATACAGTACAAGTTCAAACAAACACACAATATACAAACTGGACTAAACACAAAACATGCAATTTCAAATAACTAATTGCACATGATAAAATTTCAAGTCAATAAAAGAAAACGCTCAAATATTCTTACGTAGCTTTAAAAAACACACACACAGACACAATATACAAACTAAAATCTACATTATGTTTACCCATTCAAATTCATAATTCATCACAATAAACACATGATTACAATTCCAAATTACATACAAATATTCATAAATAAACATGGATACAAGCATTCACATATATATGGGATTTTAATTAAATAAACATACAAAATACTAGACCAAATAAGCAAACACACTATATAAAATTTGGTCTCAAAATTCAAAAGGAAATAATCATTATTAGGACCACCGAGATATAGATATGAAATTTCAAAAAAGAAAACACACAATTCAACTAATCACACACACAAATTCAAAGTAACATGGTACAATATCAATTCAATATATGAACATAAATACATAAATAAATTAAATTATATATGTATACCCTTATCTAATTATATAAAATATAAATAATACAATATAAAAAGCTTTAAAAATCAACTAAAATGAAAACCAAAAAAAAAATAAAAACCAATATGAATGGTCTGTTAATTATAATTATGTTTATTGTTTTTCAATGCATGGTGAAAGATTGTATAACTTATATTTTTGTAAAAAAAAATATAGATTTTGTTTTAATGTAAGTGTGTTATGAGTTAGATGTGAATGGGATAAGTGTTATAATATGAATGGATGATCATTGAAGTGTAATATGACATGCCTCAAATATAAATGTTGTAAAGTAAATGTATCTTTAAAAAAATATGTTTTGACCGGTATGAGTTTAAAGAAAAGTAATCAACACAAACAAAGATAACTACACTACTGAAAGAAAAATGGTGCCCCATCCTTCTTGAGAACTAGGAAGGAGTTTAACCCTTTCCATAAAAAGATATTTTTATTAATAATTGTGTGCATAATTCTCTTACAGTATTTGAGAGAAGGAAAGAATAATATATAACTACATCAATATTTACTCTAAAAAAAACCCTTTCAGCAAAACTAGGAGGTCAAATCCCTCCTGTAAATAAATCTACATGCAATACCACATAAATATTAGAGAAAAATGTATATTTTTAATAAGATATAATGAAAATTATCTATTTGTCTTGAAGATTATCAATTTGTCTTTTATATAAAAATAATAAATCTTTCTATCACATATTTAAATAATGAAAACAAATAGGAATCCACTTTCGAAAATGTATATTTTTACACCCAAAAGGGAAAAACCTACAGATTAAACAAAGAAAGAACACAATACATCGTAAGTCATGTTAGAAAAAAATAATGGGTTAAACTAATAAGGAATAGGTTATACTAGAAAACCACAAAATAAACTAATACACAATAGATTAAACCCAAATACAGAGCTATCAGAAGTCATTAAAAATCTGGTGATGCTTGAATTCATAGGGGACAACTTCTTGAAGGAATGATGGAAAAATTATCTCTAATAAAAATTATTGAGGATGATTGAAAAATAGAGAAAAATTTAAATTTAATACAAATTATTGAGGAGGAAGGAGACCCTTAAAGTCAATAAAATTGGCTAAAGCACCATGTTTCAACTAATCAAAAGGAGAGATACAGGGCCATCTCTATATACCTAGAATTGGGATTGGATTTCATGTTCAAAGAGCTAATTGGAATGCCTTGAACAATAACGTCAACCACCTCTTTCCTTCCATATTTCATTCATTTTCCTACAATGTCATTGACTCCAATAATTTACAATGCACCAAACAAAAATACAAAGTTATGAAATGGAATTAGTTCTTACAACAAAGCATAGATGGATAGAAACATTGAAATTAAATAGAATCTAATCAATACTATTTTTTAGAGATAATTGATTCCTCTATCCCATAGAACCATGACTGCCTTGAACAGAGACTGGACACAAACAGTCCCAAACTCTGACCACACATTAGCCAAACACACAAGAATAATCACAATCGATATGGACAAAGGAAAAGGAAGATGTTGGAAAAATGATAAGGCTTAATATAGGGATTCCACACTTCCCTTCAATGGCCACAAGAGTTTTACCACTTGTACTTCCTCCGGGATTCCATGCTCTCTCTTCAATTGAGAGTTCATGCTTTTTCAAATTTCAATCTAATCCACTGATCTGGTATTCACCCTATGAGTGACATCAGTTGAAGATTTATTAAACAAAGGTATTACAGACTCATGTGTTGGTCTGCGTTTTGTGTTATTGAAGCAACAGATCGGTCAGATTGCTAATACACAAACAAAAAAATGGAAATACAGCAGAGAAATACAGTAAGCAAATACAAAGACACAAGAATTTTTAATAAGGAGTTCACCCTATTCTCCAGGGCTACGTCTCCAATCCAGCTTTCCATGGTGGCCTTGTTTCATTATGCCCTTAAGCAGAGAATTACAATACAGGGACTTAATGTGAGTTCTCCTAAAGCAGTTTTTCTTGGTAGGGTGGTTCTTGGATTCTGCAAGCCAGTGGAGTACACAAACTCTTCTTCTTCCTACTAGTTCTATGACCTTCTAGTCTACAGTGGCAAGAGCCAAATGTGGTGCTCAGTCCAGACAGATTCCTCTATGGGATGGCTTGAATCTCTCAAACTCTCTGGTGCTAGATGTTTTTCGTTGGTTAGCTCAGCCTTCTATCTCTTTCTACTTTTGCTTTACTGCCTTCTTCTCTAGTTTCTATCTCTCAATGATTAGTCTTCCTCTCAGGGTTTCTTCTGACTGACTTTACTTGTGTATTCTCTTTGTTCATGGTTTCTAGCCATTCGAACTCATGTCTGTTCGGTTCCTCTTCCGCCTTTATCAATTCACCTTCTGTAGCTACCCGTGGAGTTCCCTGTTCAGCATCAGCATGAACGCTTAAGGAGTGGCCATTTGTCCTCCTCTATATGGCGCCAGCTTGCTTCGTTGGTTTGTTTCTTCACTTAAGTCATGGATGAAGTCTTTCCTCCACCATGGCGGTCAAACAGATTCCAAATCTTTACAAATCATGGCATATTCCTTCGTTGATTTTTCTTCCTCCATCGGGCTTGATCTCAACTGTCCAATCTGGATCTCCCAGATTTAATGTTATATGCACGTCCCGCGCGGTTGACTTTCTCTATCAATAACGCGCGATCAGTGATAGTTTTCTCTCACCTCCACTTGTCATGCATTGATTGTTGAGTGGGATCACTCTGCTTCCACCCAAAACTGCTTATCGTTTGAGGGCGGCTCGATCAATACCATTGGTTTCTAGAGTGTCGGTCCCACCTTCGTACGTTTAGTGCTTTTTTCCTTTTTTGCCCACGGTTCTTTTGTTCACCATGCATCCGAGTGCTTGGGCTTCCCCCATTTCGGCCGTGTTTTCCCAGCGATGTGCTAATTTCACATCAAAATCCACCTCCTTTTCCCAATCTGGGACTCCCAATGGCTACTTTGACCTCCTGCATAGTCTCTATGGGCCTCAGTTAGCGAGCTTTGACCGAGGTCCTCATTGTTCTACGTTGGTTACTATTGCCACTAGTTCATGGTTTTTTTTTATCGTTGTTCAGAATTCTTAGAGATTTGTCCTGACTTGATACAGTCATGGTTCTTTGATAGTCTTTTATGGATCCAATTTCGATCATGGCCTTCCCACTGAAAAATATTTTGGACCACCAAAATTTTGTTTTCTTTCAAGCATCGACTAAGTGAAGATACTACTATCTCACTTGTCCAATCTCAATCCACTTTGCACTGCTTGTCTTTGAAACTTTGAGTCCAATTCTAAGGTACTCAACATCTCCTCTTCACGTCGTCCTTACCTTCTTTTCCAACACTTTGTCTTCCTCTAATTCATTAAGATATTCAGGTAGTAGGTCATCAATGGAAGGAAATTTACTTTGCTCTTGAGGATCCTCAATCATTGAAGGTTCAAACAATCTCAAGCAATCTGCATTTATGACTGAGTAGATGTGCATGTAAGCTGGTAGAACAAGGTGAAAAGCATTTTCACCAATATTCTCAAGTATCCTAAGAGGTCCATACCTGATAGGCTTTAGCTTTTTACCTTCACCTTGCATCCTGTCCTTGTTGATATACAGCCAGACCTTGTCTCCAACTTGAAAACTATGCTCCATTTGATTCTTGTAATGCCTAGCCTTATATTTGGCTTGGCTCTTTTCCAGCTATTCCTGTATTGCTTGGTGGATCTCCTGTATCTGTTCAATGAACCTAGTTGCCTTTTCCACATGATTGTGTCCATTAACCATGGTATCTTTACCAAAGACAAAATCCAAAGGTGACCTTGGTATGAAACCAAAACAGGTCTCAAAAGGAGATCTCTGTGTAGAAGAGTGTTTGTCTCTGTTGTAAGCATGCTGCACATAACAATAATTTTCATCCCAAAGCTTAGGATGTTTACTGCAATACCCCTTGAGAAACTGGATCACTGTCATGTTAACTACTTCTGTCTAGCCATTGGTTTGTGGAAGGAAAAGTTGTGCTTTTCTTCAATTGGGTGTCCATCAGTTCCCAAAGACTTGACCAAAACTTCCCCACAAATGGAGTGTCTCGATTAGATACAATAGAAGTGGGTAATCCAAAATGAACGCATACATGTTCAAATAATAATTTTGCAATTTGTTCAGCTGTAATCTATTTATTACAAGGTATCAAAATGCGCATTTTTTTTAACCCATCCACAACCACATATAAATAATCATGACCCTTCCTAGATTTAGGCAGTCCTCCAACAAAATCCATGGAAACACTTTCCCAAGGGTGAGAAGGAACTGGTAAAGGAGTGTACAAGCCTACTTTTCTATTGCTGGGCTTACTTTTAGCACACATTGTACAGCCTCTTACATACCTAGAAACTGTCTCATTCATTTTTGGCCAATAGCAAAATCTTTGCAGCTATGCAACTATTTTACTTACCCCAAAGTGACCTGATATTAGAGAAGTGTGTGCCTCTCTAATTATCTTTATTCTCTCTATTTGTGGAATGCAGAGTTTCACACAATGCTATAAGAGTCACTCCTTCACATGATAGTCCAATTCTTCTGCCTTTTTACCTTGACTCAACGCTGCATATACATATTTAAAGTCTATATCTTGAGCATATTGTTCTATGTAGCTTTCATGTAGCACAAAATTTTGCTTAAGTATGGTAGATGCATTTATAATGGGTCTAGAGAACATGTTTGCAACTTTGTTGTGTATGCCCTTCTTATATGTAATGACTAGGTGAAATTGTTGTAGAAATCCCATCCATCTATAATGCCTTGATTGTTGCAACTTAGTTTGGGAGTGTAGATATTGAAGTGGTTGATGATCAGTATGTATTACTGTATCTTTTCCCATTAAGTAATGTTTCCAATTTTTCATACTCTAAACTAATGCATACAATTCTTTATCATAGGTAGGATAGTTAATGACTACAAGATTAAAAGTCTCAAAATGATAACATATGGGTTTACCGTGTTCTGTTAACACTGCTCCCATGGCATAGTCACTGACATCTGTTTGGATTTAAAATAGTCTTTGTAGATCTGGTAGTGCTAATATAGGTGCTCTACTAATCTTTTCTTTCAAGGTGTCGAAGGCTTTTTTATGTTTGCCTACCCAAAGAAACACCCTGTTCAATGTTGTCAAAGCATGTAAGGGAGCTACAATTGAGGAAAAATTAGAAATGAACTTCCTCCAATATTGTGCTGCTCCTAAGAAGCTTCTTACTTCTGTAGCAGACTTGGGTTTAGGCCATAATGACTACCACTTTAGAGGGATCTATTTTCAATTTACCATCCCCTACTATATGACCCAAATAATTTAGAGATGTTTTGCCAAATTCACATTTTGAGAGTTTAACATAAAGTTTTTCTCTTTTCAAAACATCTAATTTCTGCTTAACATACTTTAAGTGTTCTTCCCATGTTTTACTAAAAATCAAAATGTCATCCAGATTCACAATAACAAAATCATCAAGAAAAGGTCTGAGTACTTCATTCATTAATCTCATGAAAATAGCAGGAGCATTGGTCAAGCCAATAGGCATAACCAGCCACTCATACAATCCCTGCTTTGTTTTGAAAGTAGTCTTTTATGCATCTTGCTCTGCAACTATGACCCAAAGGTATCCACTGTGCAATTCCAGCTTGGTGAAATAAAGAACTTCCTTTAATTGATCCAAAAGATCATCTATGCGAGGAAGGGGATAACAATTTTTGATTGTTATCTTATTCAGTGCTTGGTAGTCAATGCACATTCTCCACGAACCATCTTTCTTTCTCACCAAAATGATTGGTGACCCACATGGTGATGTGCTAGGCCTGATGAACCCTTTCTTGAGCAACTCCTGCACCTGCTTCTTGATTTCAACTTCTCTAAAGAAAACAACCTATACATCCCAATGTTAGGCAATGGAAGTTACATTTTGTTTCAAAATAATATAATGTACTATTTCCTTTTTGGGTGGCAGACCTTTGGGTTACTGAAACAAAATATCATACTCTGAAACAATGTTTTCTATATCAGCTTGCTGCTGAGCATTAAAACCCTCAAATACATTGGTTTTATTAGGTTTCTTTTCCTTTACAACCATTAGTAAGAATTGTTTGCATGAATTTATCATTCTTTTCATCTACCCAAAATTTATGAGAGTATAATTATTCTTGAGCTTATGAGCTCTTACAAAGTATTTGATTCCATCTTTAACAAGTATATACTTGTTCTCAGCTCTATAGAAAATAACCTTTCTATCATACAAGTAAGGACCTTCTAAAACAACTCCACATATATCGAAGGGAATTATGTCTAACTCAAACTCATTTACAAAAGCTGACCCAAAAGAAAACTTGAGTTTGTACTGTCTAGTCACTTGTAGTTGTGTTTTATCCTTCAACCATCCTAATGGGTATGGTTTCTTGTGAGGTTTAGTTTCTAATCCCAATTTCTTTACAATTGCTTGAGAAATCAAATTTACTTGTGAACTACTATCAAACAAAGTATCAATCTTTTGATGTTTGGAAATAACTCGAATATGGAAAAGCTCATGTCTTTTCCTCTCATATTCTTCATCAATAATAGTTTGAGCAGAATTACTAGTAGGTGCTTCAAAATTCTTACCCTTTATACCTATGGCTGAAATGATTGTTTCATCTCCTGAATCTGATCGCAAATCTTTTTGAATAGTTGCAGCAGTCTTCTTCTTCTTGCCCTTGGACTTCTTAGGTCTCGGCTCTAGATGCAGAATCCAACAGTGCTCATCATCATGCCCCTCCTTTTACAGTGAGTGCATGAAGCTTTGCCTTTTTGTGTAGTGTTAGCCTTCATTACTTTCCACTTCTGCTTTCTTTTATCCTTTCTCTTGCTTACAGTGGGTTGGGATGGTCCCCCAACTTCTGGATTTCCATTATTTCCTCTAGCTTCTAGATGAGTAGCTTGTACAGATACCTCGTCTATACTAGTGGGATTAAACATGAGGATGACATGCCTCATGTAGTTATGTAGACCACTAATGTACTTCAACAAAGTCTCTGGTGAGTCTAATGAGATACCCAACATCAATGCTCTCTTTCTGAACTCTTGAGTATACCCTTGCACACTTTTCCATTTCAACTGCCGACGAGTTTCCAACTCATCATGGCTTGTTGCATGTACAAAAATGGATAGAACTGATTTTTGACTGCAGCAACAAATTGACTCTAGACCGAGATGGTCTTAAAATGTTTCTTCATATTAGCTTAGGTTCTGCCTTCCCACCAAACCAAGGAAGTGCCTCCTAGGCATACGCTTACCAGCTGAATTCTACTCTTGTCTAAGTTGATATTCTCCACTCTATAATACACATCAATTTGTCAAATCCAATTGTCCAACTTTTCAACATTTAGCTCTCCATAATATACAGGCAAATTAAATTTAACATCTAGCTTAATCAAAAATGCTTTCTTATTATGCACAGGGCTATTAGGTGGTGTGAGAAAGCTTTTCTCTTTCCCCTTTCCTTTTGAGTGGTCATGGGAATGAGACTCATTTTCTTCTTTATCTTGTTTAGAACCTGATGAATCTCCATCCTTGTGCTTTCTAAAGTCCTTATGCATTTCTTCTACCATAGACTTTATATCTAGGAAACTCTCTATGAATTGAGGGTCTGGCCCCATAGAACCTTTCTCTAACATTGTCTTCCATGGATAGACTTTCCCAATTTCAGGATTAGTTTCAAGCAGATCTCCTCCTAATTTGAGATTTGATCTCATGAGCATTCAATAGCTAAACCAACACAAGCTTGTCTAACCTTACAACCTAGAGCTCTGATACCACTTGAT
The DNA here is from genome assembly GCA_000404065.3 of Pinus taeda. Taxonomy (NCBI): domain Eukaryota; kingdom Viridiplantae; phylum Streptophyta; class Pinopsida; order Pinales; family Pinaceae; genus Pinus; species Pinus taeda. The sequence goes on along the minus strand of APFE031582858.1, from coordinate 11,109 downwards.
CTGATATTCACCCTGTGAGTGACATCAGTTGAAGATTTATTAATCAAAGGTATTACAAACTCATGTGCTTGTGTGTATTCTGTGTTATTGAAGCAACAGATTGATCAAATTTCCAATACACAGACAAAAACATGGAAAGACAGCAGAGAAATACAGTAAGAAAATACAAAGACAGAAGAATTTTTAATAAGGAGTTCACCCTATTCTTCAGGGCTACGTCTTCGGTCCATCTTTCAGTTGTGGCCTTGTTTTATTGTGCCTTTAAGCAGACAATTACAATACAGGGACTCAATGTGAGTTCTCCTGAAGTAGGTTTTGCTTGGCAGGGTGGTTTTTGGACCCACGCCACTGGAGTACATAGACTCTTCTTCTTCCTACCAGCTTTGTGACCTTCTAGTCTACAGTGGCAAGATCCAGGTGTGGTCCTCAATCCAGACAGATTCCTCTATGGGATGGCTTGAATCTCTCAAGCCCTCTGGTGCTCGATGCTACAGCTGGTTAGCTCGGCCCTCTTTCTCTTTCTGCTTTTGGTTTACCATGGCAATCGAATGGATTCCAAATCTTTACAAATCACGATGTATTCCTTCATCAATTCCACTTCCTCCATCAGGCTTGATCTCAGTTGTTTGATCTGGATCTCCCAGATCCAACGTCATATGCACATCATGTGTGGTTGACTTGCTCGACCGATAATGTGTGATCAATGATGGTTTTCTCTCACCTTCACTTTCCATGCATCGATTGTTGAGTGGGATCACTCTACCTCCATCCAAAACTGCTTACCATTTGAGGGCGCCCAAATCAATACCACCTTTTCCTAAAGTGCATGTATTGCCTTCGTATGTTTAGCACTTTTTTCCTCTTCTACCCACAGTTCTCTAGTTCGCCATGTGTCTAAGTGCTCGTGATTCCACCATTTCAGCCCTGTTTTCCCAACGATGTGCAGTTGCATCAAAATCCACCTCCTTTTCCCCATCTAGGGCTCCCAGGGGCTACTTTGAACTACTGCTCACTCTCCATGGGCCTCGGTGAGCGCGTTTTGACCGAGGTCCTCGTCGTTCCACTTTGGCTACCATTGCCACTGGTTCAGGGGTGTTTTTGGTCGTTGTTGTAAGTTCTTAGAGATTTGTCCTGACCTAATACAGTCATGGTTCTTTGACAATCTTTTATGGATCCAATTCAGATCATCCACACCTCTTTGAAATTTTCGGTGGATGCTTTTCTTTTGTCCATGTTTGACGGATGCTTCTGGTTGTTTCTATTTTTTGGTGGTTCTTTCCATTAATGCTTGCTTTCTTCCCTTTCAAACAAACATCTTTCCAACACGCATATTCCCAATAAGGCTTCAATTCATGCTTTTACCATTTTTTATTTATTCCATTTCGTTAGTCACATTATTATGGATTTGACATTTAGAATTTGGTCTGGATTTAATTTTCATTTTAATATTTTATTTATTTTTGACGATGTTCGAAACAAGGTGTTCAAAACACTCAAGAGTTTGTCTAACATATCATATTATGTTATTTATTTTGAATTTTATCTAATAGTTATATAAATTTATTGGATATTAATATCATTTTTTCTTTTTAAATTGCAAAGGAATATGTATGTAGTGTAGCTTCTTGACAAATTTGCAAAACGGTTTTAAGAAGTTTAAAAAAAGGTAAGTGAAAATATGTGTGTCCTAATCTTTACAATGAAAGGCAAGGTCTTTGATCCTGTTAGGAATTAGTGTAGCCATATAAACAAAATGGCTAGTAAACTAAGATGAACATCAAAACACTTACCTCATGATATATTTCATATTACCATGATTAAAAAAAATCATGAAGATCTCAAAACTCTACCGAGGATGAAAATTAATTATGAAGGGGGAATGCAGATATCAAAATTCTAACCGACATGAAAATTACTTATGAAGTTGATAGCTTACAGATTGTCAATAATGCGAAAGCTAAAATTCAAGACAAGGAATTGCTCCAAATCATCAAAGGTTGATCTTCGCTAGGCATGATCTTGAAGATGATAGAAGCGTAGTTGATTATAATATTTGGAAGAATGCACGCTTCTTCTTGTCCTTCATATCCCAAGTAATATGTAGGTCTTTGTGAAGTTTTTGATTTGTGACACTATTATAGTTGATGTTAAGAGCTCTGATGTAAATGCTAAAACTCAAGATAAGGAAGGAATTTTGCTATATTAGCAAAGGTTGATCGTCATTGGGATAAGAAACCTTAGGATAGGACATTTAGAGCTTTATTCTAAAGCAATTGACTCTGCCCCTAGTTCTTTTTCTATGTGGTGGTATGCAAAAATTTCTCAATAACTTGAACTTGAGTGTTAGAAATAATTGACGATAATAAGGAAATTATTTTAGATGAGGATGGAATTCCTCCATATTTAGAGGTTGATCTTTATTGAGAATAAGGACAACTCCTATAAGTAAGGGAAAGATTATCACCTTAAAAATGGTACAAAACCTATATTTAATGAGGTTGGCACCATTTTCACAAATAGTAGTAGCAATTATGTTCAAGAGAAGCATCGTCATCTTATTAATGCATATTATATAGAATTTGGTTCATATTCTGTCCATTTTCATTTTCTACTTATTTTAAGACGTCAATAATTTTCATTTCAACTATTCAATTTGGTTTATTGATCCTTTCCCTTTTCCATTCAAAATATTTTCTCAAATGAATCACTTATTATGGCTCACTTGTATCTCCGTCTATAGTCTCGTTATGCGAAGTTGTCTAATTATTGTAATTATTTGGAGGCTTTTTGTCCTTCTATGTCTTCCACAAATTTTTTCTATCTATTATTAGAGTAGGATTGTTGTCCATTTTGCTTAACTAGGAAAGAAATTTCATAAGTTCTTTTAGAAATGTAATTAAATATTGTCTATGAAACCTAATGTAGTTGGATTTGAGATTTAGTGGCATACGAGGGACTTGGGTGGTGGAAATTCTTTTAACCAATTTATGTCAACTACAAGTCTATATATTTTTATTATAAATTAAAAGAAAAAAACCATAAAAAAAAAGAAAAAGCTATAAAATAAATGATGACTATTATAAAACAATAAAAAATAGAATTCCTCTTCGGGCCCTTTGGCTGGCTCAATCCAATTCTCATAATTGTATTAAGCCTGCAGACGGGCCCGCAACCCTCGGGGAGCAAAGGCGCACGTATCTCTACCTACACAAGGCCATGCCTCGCCAAGCCCCTAGGCAGGCTCCATCGACGCTCCGCTAGCCCTAGGTCGTACCGCCTTCAACCACTGGGCAAGGCTCCATCTGATTCATAACATCGGATGAGCCCCTCACTCGATTCTCGCGATCAAGTTGAGGCCACCAAGAAGCCCAAAAAAGGTTTTTTTTTTTTATATTTTTTTTTTAGGTGATTTATTTTTGTTTTATATTAATTTAAATTATTTTCACATTTGATATGGTTTCTTTTATTATATTATTTTTTATTATTATTTTAAATTATATTAACAACAATTTTTTTTATTTTCTTTTAAATTTATTTTTTCAATGTTATTTTTTCTTTTTAATGGATTTTTTTATAACTTAATTGTATTTTTTATTTTTAAATTTTTTATATGTAAGGTTTTTATTTATTTTTTTAATTCTATGCTTAATTTTTTTACTTAAAATACATCTTTTTTTGAATTTTTTATTTTCAAATATCATTTTTTATACAAAATTCATAAAATGTAAAATTTGTTATTTATACTCTCTTTTTTATTCAAATTTTAACAAATTTTTTTAATGTGGGTTTTTAGCGAAAATGTACTAAAATACATATTTTTTTAATTATATCTATATGCAAAACGTGTATTTTTTGTGGAGTTTTTAAAATTATTATTTTTTGGTGACAATCATTTTTTGTGTATTGAAATACTAATTAACGATATATAAATATAAAAAAATTCATAATCTCAAAATATTTTTTTTATTTTTTTTAAACTTTGCAAAAAGATTAAAATTTTCATTGTAAAAAAATAGTGCAAAGGAAAACAAAACAAAAAATTGAAAAGCCTTAAAAATCAAATATCTAAGGATGAAAAACATGAAGAGGAATAAGAGAATTTAAAAAATGGTTAAATAATCAACATTTAAAAAAAAAGTCCAGACCTAATACATTAGAAAATTTAAAATGTAAAAAATAAGTCCTTAAAGAAACGGGGTGATGCCACATCAACACTTTTCAAAACTAATATGAAAATCACTGACATTTAAAAACATGATCCATAAGAAGATTTAAAGCATCAATACTTTCCAAAATCGGTTCATTTTTTTGCTACATCAAAAAAATAGATACTCGTATTTGTTCCCATTTCAAAGTTTACATTGTTAAGATTATTATTATATGCTTTCAAACTTTTTGGAGGTGCTTTTTAAATGTGATTATGTTTGTTGTTATGGGGTTTTCTTTGTCTTGTTTGTTAGGTTGTTTCTTTTTTCTAAAAAGTTGAAAATAAATTGATGAATACAGGAATATAATTAAATTAACAGTTCTCGACATTCTTCGGTGTCCTAAAACGCATAACTAAGTTAATTGTATGGATTTGTTATATATTGGTGGTTATTGTTGTGCTTTAGGGTTCAAGAGAATCAATTACAGGTATTGTAATGAGATCCATTTGGATAGAAAAGTCAACTAGAAAATTGACTGCTAGATACGGTCCAATATCGAGATTGTCCTTTGGGAGATTTAGAAGCATCAATTATACAAAGTTCATCAAACATTGTTAGAGGCGATCATGTATTAAATGAGTTGAATGAGAAGCTAGAAAATTGTGGTCATGGAAAGGCCATTGTAAGAGACTTCAGAGTGGGTATAAATTTCGAGGAGGACCAGTCACACAGATGTGACATGTTGATTTTAAATTATCAATTTTATTATAATCTTTGTAATGATATAGATGTAATCATTAAATTGGGGATTTGGAATGATTCTTACACTAGTAAATAGGTATGATTGAGTTGCTGGTTGTTGGAGTTTTGTTGAGATATATTTTGAACAATATTCTCATATTTGGAATTTGTTGGGTTCCATGGGCAATATTTATCTAGCCTATAATTTGGCTTGGAAATGAACAATATATGAATTTTTTTGTGTGCACTATGTCTATTCCTCATATTTCCTTGTTCTAGGTTATAAAAACATTTGATAGGCTATAGAAATTTTTTTGGATGATGAATTAGATTAAATGAAAAGATTGATAGGCTATAAAAATGAATTTGATACAATTCTAAATATTTTTATCAATTAAATGTTCTTCTAGATAGCTCTCAAATTAAAATATAATTTTTTTTCTTGTATTAGCTAATTTCTTAAAAAAAATTATAGATGTATTATTGATTCATACTCGACTTTTGGGAACCTTACTTTTCCTAAGAGCATTAACTCACATTCCCATTTAAGATAATTTCACCACGTGATGATATATTTTATTAAAAATGTAAAACTTATATATCATCATTAAAAGTTACTACTACTAATACACACACATATATGATATGGGCTACATATAAAACTAATTATCCAAACTTATTATTGGAGGATGGGATATTACTGCATCATTAGAGTTACTAAACGCACACTTAAGTTGTTAATCCTCAAACACCTAATTGTACTTCTAAAATTATTATTTTGTTAAGTTATTAGCTTAAAATTAATTTTCTGAATTATTTTGCATTATGTTAGGATGTTATATAATAAAATTAACATAAATTCATCTTAGCTTTAAGTTCACTTAGGTAGTAATATGAACCAAAAAATTGGTGACCAAATGTGATACCATCATTTCATTACTAAATGTTCATATCTATTTTTTATAAGGGAAGTATGTATCAAAAGCTTCATAGGAATATGGAAATTGGGTGTGGAAGGAGTATACTTCAAGTGACAAAGACTCATATTGTGTTTTTGGCTGCGGTCGTTTCAAATCTCTGGATACATGCTCTACTATGTGAAAATTGTGAAAGAAAGTTGTATAAATGAGCTCTATTGGGTGGTCCCATAGTTTTTTGGTTGGAAAAAAAATATTAAAATTTGGTCAAATGATCTTAGCTCAAGTAGTTGGTGAAGAATTGATTTCTTGAGTAGAGCAGCTTATATTTTCTAGAGACATGTTCTACTTGGTTTATTTGTAGAATTTTTGAAATATTTCTATCTTGTTTAGTAGACAAAGCAAATATTTCAAAGTTATTGATTCCCTAATTTTGTTTTTATTTAAGAAAGAGAAAAGAAAAATATTACATGTGGATTTGGTTGGTCATCTAGTGAACAATCAATTTATGTAGTCCACACAAAAAAACATATGAAAATTTATAACAAAGTTTATTTTCCACTTTCTATGATTTATTATTATAGTAAGGAATCAGAAGTTGTTGAGGTGGATATCTTATACCATTTCTTGGTGTCATATGAATATCAACAGAGAAAATAATATGAAAAGTGTCTCAAATGATCCTAGCTCAACTAGTTAGGTGAACAATTTTTTTCTCAATATCAATTCCTTCAATTCTCTGGAGACATGTTGTAATTAGCTTGTTTGTAGAATTTTTGAAATAGTTTTGTCGTGTGTAACAACATAAGAAAATATTTTGAAGTTATTTATTCTCTAATTTTGTTTTAGCTTAAGTAAAAAAGAACTAGTTAGGTGAACAATTTTTTTCTCAATATCGATGCCTTCAATTCTCTCGAGACATGTTGTAATTAGTTTGTTTGTAGAATTTTTGAAATAGTTTTTTCGTGTGTAACAACATAAGAAAATATTTTGAAGTTCTTTATTCTCTAATTTTGTTTTAGCTTAAGTAAAAAAGAAAAAATTCTTACAAGGCGATTTCGTTGATCCTCTACTAATGATTAAGTTTATGTAGTGCACATTTAAAAACATATGAACATTTATAATACTATTTTTTTCACTTGCCATGAATTGTTATTATAGTAGGAATTTAAAGTTGTTGAGGTAAATATCAAAGGAGAGTTCTTGTCATCATATTAATCTCAAGAAAATCATAAATAATGTCAAGGAAAATCCTTTTACTTACCAATATTTTCCTACATATATGTTTAAATCTGTCCGTCCCCGAAGTGGAATTCGTGTATCTATGCGGTATCAAAATATTTTGAAAAAATATTGCTTTGAAATTCTATTCATCGCTATATCGACCAAAATCAAAACTGGAAACAATATAAACATGCACAAGAAATAAATGTAGGCTAATAAGTCACTAGCATTTTCCCCACCTAGTATATGCTATTTTTTTCCCAATCCTTTTACCTAGTAGCAAAAGAGGTAAAAGCTCTAAGATCATCAGGTAAGCTTTAGAATATCATGCGCCCAAGTTTTGGAGGTTATATGAAACCTTTTTATAAGGAAAGTTAGTTTTGTGAAGAAGGTACAAAGATGTGAATGTAACTTGATAAAATTGTTGGTTTATGTATCAATCAATAAATTTTCCACTTAAAAAGGATAATAACATTGTAGGTTCTACATTTTATATTACAATAGATCTTTATCTCCTTTTCCTAAAAAATTATAGACCAAAAGATATTTAACTTTCTAGCTGCACATGATAGGGAGATTGTAATTACTTTTACTATTATCTCTACATATACAAAGACCTTGACCTCAAGAATATCGATATGTTTGGGAATACTGGGTTGGTTTCTAAAATTTTGTATTATGTATATTGGGGTTTTCATATTTTAATTTAGAAAACATTCTTTTCCTACTACACAATGTTTGATAATTTTCTGAAAGGAAAGTCATATATATATGTATATATATATCTGTGTGTGGGTTGTCATGTATATATGGGAAAACATAATCCCTTTTTCCATAAACATGTAATGATTATATCTGTGTACTAGAGAATGGACTACAGTAGCATCACTAAATTCATTGAAAATTAAACATCCAATATTGTTGTCTCTAATAGGAAAAATGTTTCAAAGCTTTTGTGGTGTTAACATAATTATTTTGTTATGTAGTTGGCTAAAGAAAATATTAAGTATAATTGGTGACATAATGTAAAACTTACATTGAGGATATTTCACATATTATTATATTTTCAATAATTTTGGAAAGCTCTAATTTTCTAGTTGATGTGTTTCATATTTATAGATAGTCTTAAAAACAATTATGCACCATGATGAAATAAATGTCAATAATTTGCTATTTCACAATTAAATTAAAATTTATAAATCTCAATGATTTGTCAATTCACAATTAAATTAACATTTATAAGTAAAGGGAATATCAAAGTAAATTTTAATTTAGTTTATATATTTTTTAGTGGTTTAGTTTTAGTGTTATTTTAGTGATTAAATTAAATTTATATATGTAAAAAAAATATAACATTATTACGATTCACTCCCAATAACATTGCCAAAATCAAAAGGAAAAGGGGCATGCTTAAAAAGGAAAGTAAAATGAAGCAAATAAAGAAAACGATTCATATGCATGACCGTATAAATATTCGGGAGAATTATTTACAATAATTTCACTACAGCTCCAATGTAATCGAAATGGGGTAATGTCGACATAACTTCCCTGCAGATTGCATCGGCCTTTTTCGAGTACCATCATCTGTTAATACGACCATGAACCAACAATTCCGGAGGGCAGAATACCTGGCCAGTTTGAAATGTCGTTTGAAATGGCAATCAAAGATTTCAAATTTCCGAAGTAACCGTTGCGACGTGCATGTAATGCGAAAAAGGCCAATAACGATGTAAGTTCCATTAAGCACGTCGATTATGTGGTACCCGCTCCCTCCCTGCGCATGCCTACAAAACCGTCACACAAGCTTCACTCCACATCCTTATCAAACTTCCGTTTCTTGTTATTCCATCACTCCACATCCTTATCAAACTTCTGTTTCTTGTTATTCCGACATGTAGAATGCCTTTCTTGTTATTCCATCACTCCACATCCTTATCAAACTTCCGTTTCTTGTTATTCCGACATGTAGAATGCCTTTCTTGTTATTCCGATGTGCAGAATGGTTTGGAAGTTCTGGTAACTGATTTTAAATTTCCTAACGTTCGATGAGTGCCTCATTTGTCTATAAAAGCACATACAGTTTTAAAGCATTCATTTCATTCCTCTCATATCTTTGGCACTCTGAATTGTAGGTGGGTCGTGTGGATGGCCGATCTCTGTATATTTGTTGTGTGTTTTTATATAGGTGATGTCTACAGTTTCTCTGTGGTTTCTGTTGCTCAGAGGCTATCCGAAAGCTTTGGATGAATGGAGACGAAGGTTTTCTTCCATGGAAAAATCTGGTATGATTTCATTCCTGTTATGCTAAACTTTTCTCCACTCAGATTTGAGCTTTCACCTCAGATTTCATGGAAGGAAACATATGTTTTGTGTTTTTTAGTATTTTGTTTCGAAATTTTCGTGTAAGCTTAATTGATTTTTTATGTGTTATTAAATTTTATTGTCTACCCAGGTAGCTGCGGTTGCATACGTTCATCCTTGGAGAATTGTGACAAACAGAGTTGGTCCGACCCTCTATTAATCATAACAGGTAAATATATATGCAATGACCATTCATACTTTAGATTTTCTATAATAACAATAACAAATATAATGCTTATGTGTACCATATCATATTTTCAGTGTTTTCGACTGTGTTTCTCACCTTTCTATATTACTTTTATTCCTCAATTTTTCTATGTTTACTGTTGCTTTGTGTTGCTACTTCTATGCATTTATCTTATTCCTAAAATTTTGTGTTGATCGTTGCTTTGTGTTACTATTTCTTTGAACATTATGCCCGGCTTAAAACCACCGAAATTTCTCTTTCTATGTTAGGAACACGCAGTTTAGAGTCTCAGGGTTATACTGTACCAATCTCTTTCTATGTTATATGTTTTCATTTATATTTTTCTTCAGGTTTGCCGTACAAATCTGAGACAAGCTACGTCCATGAATATGAGCAACTTAAATCCTTCAGTGTATAAATGGGACGTTATAAACTTACATTATTCAGTGTATAAATGGGACGTTGTAAACTTAGGCACCTCTTGTTTTTGTCATAAACTCTTCTTGAGTTCAGCTTTTAAGAGCGTCAAAGCCGTATAACTCTTCTTGAGTTCACCTTGCAATATAACAACACATTGTTAAAATAAACTGAAATACATTTCATATTAACCGTTTAGGATAAAGAAAGAATCATATGCCGTGAATATGAGTAGCTTACATGCCAGAGAGTATAAATGGGAGGTGCAAACCCGACAATTTTTTTTTTTTTTTACAAACTCTTCTCCAGTCCAGATTTTAAAGCACTTTTTAAATGCTTTACACAAAAAATATTTGCATATTTTATATAAAAAAAATTAAATTCGCGATGACATATTAGGGATGATATTTTAGAAAAGATGTTTTTTAATATTATAAAGACAATGATAATTGTTTTTAAATATATTATCATTTTTCTCTTATAATTTTGATGTGTTTTATTGTTTTATATATCATAGATATTACAAGGAAGACGAGAAGGAGGCAAAGGGAGGAGGAGGAGGAGGAGGATATCGTTTATAATTTTAGTGTGTTTTATTGTTTTATATATTATAGATGTTAGAAGGAAGACGAGAAGGAGGCAAAAGGAGAGGGAGGAGGAGGAGGAGGAGGAGGAGGAGGGCGAGGATGGGAGGAGGGGCGAGGAGAAGGTAGAGGAGGAGGTCAGGAGAAGGAGGAGGACAAGGAGGAGGCAGGGAAGGAGAAAGCAGACAAGGAGGAGGAGAAGGAGGCAGAGAGGGGGAAAACGGAGGAGGAGGAGGGACGTGAGGTAGAGAAGGAGGACGGGGGTGAGGCGAAGGAGGAGGAGGAGGAGGCATGGGTGGAGGAGGATGGGAGGTAGAGGTGAGGGAGGGAGGAGGAGGGGGCTAAGCAGAGGAGGAGGCAGGAGGAGGTAGGGGTGGAGGAGGATGGGAGGTAAAGTTGAGGGAGGGAGGAGGAGGGGGGCATAAGCAGAGGAGGAGGAGGAGGTGGTAGAGGCATTGGAGGAGGAGGTGGCTGAGGAGGAGGATGAGGAGGAGGTAGACAAGGAGGAGGAGATGGAGGGAGATGCGGGG
>APFE031582849.1:0-12374 GCA_000404065.3 Pinus taeda | reverse complement strand
CAGTATTCTCATGCAGGATTGCGCAGTAGACGCAGGCAAGCAATGGAAGAGATTTGGAGATCAGATCTGAGCTGTATTGTGTGTAACAGAGGTGGAGATACTTGTGAGAAGTATTATGCTGTGTAATGTTACATGACTCAATCATTAATATACAGATAGTTGGGGTTTTTAGCGAGATGCTTTCCCCGGGATACATACTGTGTTAATGTGTGAATGCTCTTGATGTTTTATTGTTATTGATGTTCCTATATTGATGATCAACGTAGAGGAGCTTATGTATTGTGTATGTTTTCCGCAATAGTACATGATCAGGATAATCTCCATTGAATATGTGTTAAATTATTCAAAATTTCTACATAAATCTCATAAGTGCTCAAAACCCAACACTTGCACAGTGCTTTCTTGCAGAAGTAGAGCTTTCCTACTTGGCGCATCTGCTACTTTATTTGCTTATCCGCTAATATGTTTCAATACAAAATTGAAACTCTGTAGATACTCCACCCATTTGGCGTGTTTGTGGTTCAGTTTGTGCTATTGCATTACATATTGTAGTGTAGAATTATCTGAGAACAACACGAATTCATTTCCCAATAGATAATACCTCCAGTGTTTTAATGTCTGTATAACAGCATAGAACTCCTTATCATACGACGAATATTTCTGTGGACTTTCATTCAGCTTTTCACTGAAAAACGCTACAGGCTTATCCTCCTGGCTGAGTACAACTCCAATTGTTGTCCCGCTAGCATCACAGCGAACCTGAAATAACTTCTTGAAATCTGGTAATCTCACGATCGGCCTCTCAGTAATCTTCTTCTTTACCAACTGGAAACTTTTTTCTACTACATCTGTCCATCGAAAAGGTTGACTGGCCTTTTTAATGGTGTCCAACATTAGTGCACTTTTTTCTCTGAAATTCTTTATGAATTTTCTATAAAAGCTTGCTAATCTGTGAAAGCTACGTACCTCGAATAAATTTTTCGGAGATGGCCAATTCACTATCACTGCCACCTTCTTCGAATCCATCTTCAGTTCATTATGTGCTATTACAAACCCAAAATAAATCAATTCCTTCTACAGAAAAGTACATTTCTTCAAATTTATTAGCATTTTATTCTATTGTAATTTCTCCAGCACCTTACGCACATGTTGAAGGTGCTCTTCCCTTGTCCTACTAAAAATAAGTATGTCATCCAAATATACTATCACAAACTTTCCAATGTACTCCTTCAGCATCTCATTCATTAGCCTCATGAATGTACTGGGCGCATTGCTCAGCCCAAATGGTATGAGCAGCCATTCATACAGCCCCTCATTCGTCTTAAAGGTTGTCTTCCATTCGTATCCCTCTCGTATCAAAATTTGATGGTACCCGCTCTTCAAGTCTATCTTGGAGAAATACCTTGCCCCGCTTAAAAAATCCATCATATCATCCATCCGTGGTAGTGGAAACCTGTACTGAATGGTGATCTTGTAGTCAGTGCACATCCGCCACTCTCCTCCCTTCTGGGAGTGAGGACTATTGGAACAGCACAAGGGTTTAAGCTTTCCCTTATCAATCCCTTGTCCAACAACTCTTGCACCTGCTTTCTAATTTCTTCATTGTCTTTGGGGCTCATTCGGTATGCCGCTTTGTTCGGCAAACTGGCTCCGGGTATGTAGTCAATATGATGATTGATGCTTCTTTTGGGGGGTAATTTATCTGGCAAATCATCTACAACTATATCTGTAAACTCCTGCAACATCTGCTGGATTTCCATAGGTAAATCTGATACTTCCGTATGCAATAACACTGTCCTTGCTTTCTTTACAACTACATAACCTATCTCACTATTTTCAAATTGTTTCAGAAACTATTTCCCACTAACCAAAAATGCCCTTGGTTCACTTGTCCCTATTGTCCCTTCTTCCTTGATGGGTACAAGCGTATGCTTGATTCCATCCTTCACAAATTTATAACAATTCGTCAATCCATCGTGTACCACTTTCTTGTCGTACTGCTAAGGTCTGCCCAGTAGTATGTGACATATATCCATTGGCATGATGTCACAAACAACTTTTTCCTTATATCTACCTATTTGAAACTCCACCTCGCACTGTTCATCTACCAGTAACTGATGGCCCTTTTGCAACCATGAAACTCTATAGGGGTTGGGGTGTTTCAAACGCTTCAACTCCAGCTTTTCTACCATCTCTGTGGACACTAAATTATCAGTACTACCATTGTCAATAATTAATTTACAGCACTTACCTCGCGACTACAAACTGTTCTAAATAAAGCCTTTCGTTGTGTCTGGTCGATGATCTCCTTGACTGGTTTTAACAACACCTTATGCAGCACTAAGGCTTCCCCTGCTCTGGAGCATTTTCTGCTTCTTTGGGAGGTGCTGCCGCTTCTTCTGGCTGTGCCACATATGCACCTCATTGTTCAGCTTATTCTGCTTCCAGACATTCAAACGATCTATGTCCCCATTTGTGACACTGATAACATTGGTAACCAGCCCCTCTTCCTCGGTCGTTACCTCTGCCCCGCTGGGATGACCTTCCACCTCTTGCACTACCACCTCTGTCCGCTGATCCAGAAGCTCTAGAACTGCTACCTTCCTCATTATTATTAGCAGTCCGCCCTCTTCCATAGGACTGGCCTTTCCCTCTGCTGGCTCCTCGTCCTCTCCGGGCGTTCTGTCTTCTGGTAATTTTCTCCTCAGCCTTCATCACACTCTGATACGCTTCCTCAGTGTTATTTGGTGACAAAATACTAATTTCATCCAAAATATCCAACCTTAGCCCATTAACATACCTGGTTGTCCTTTCTTTTGTATCCTCTGTATATCCGGCTCGCAAATTCACTCGATAGAACTCCTCCGTATATTCCCTCACCGTCAATCCTTTCTGTTTCAGATTCTACACTTGCCTGTGCAGTGCAATCTGATAGTCCTTTGGTAGAAATCTGCCCTTTAACTTGTCCACCATCCTTGACCAGTTTTTGATCGGCAGCTTGTTCAATCTTTTCCTCTCGTTCTGGACATTATCCCACCATAGGGCTGCGTGTCCCTTCAGTTTCGTCGCAGCGAACCTTACTCTACGGTCTTCGCTGATTTCCTCGCACTCAAAATACTTATCCATCTCGCTGATCCAATCCAATAAAACCTCAATAGATAGACTGTTGTCATAGGTTGGGAGTTCTGGCTTGGGTTTACTAGTTACTACTAGAACAGATCTCAACAATCTCACTTCTGGGCTCTCACCTTCTGGTCCATCTGCTGCTGCTTCGGGTTCCTCCACGCTTTCATCAACCTCCTCCGAGTCTCTTCTTCACCCTGCTTCCACTGCCTCCAAACAGGCAGCAAGAACTCGAATGTCCTCTCTCAACCCTTCCTCTGCCAACCTTCGAGCACCTCGACCACGACCTCGCCTTCCTATTTCCATATCCTCAATCAATTTATCCTTCTCTGATACCACTTTGATGGTACCCAGCCCAACACTTTTATAAAACTATAATAGGGTGATGATTTGTTATGTTTGACTAACGTATGGGAATGATTCTGTAATATTTGCGTGGTTGATTAAATCATATGGTAAAGTTGACACATGTATGAAATGTGACGGATTTTTTGGCTTTCGGTTGATGTGGCATTCAATGAGATAATAATGGGTAGTACTTGCCTGGGTGTTTGTGCTTCCCGCTCATTCCTAGGCTCATTTCCCTTCTTCGTTAGCTCTCCTGGTAATTTGCTATAGTTCGTCGAGGGTTTGTTCCCCGGGCTTTGCAAGACTCAGTAGGCAGTTATGCTGTAAGTCGTGGGCGTTTCTGGTTGTTTGTTGCTATGTTCATGCTGGTGTTTTCTCCTTGGTCTGTAGACTGTTCTGGCTTGTCCAATAGTGGCTTAGGTAAGTCCTTTGTTGAGCTTCGACTTCTCTCTGTTGCAGTGTCTACAAGCTACTTTATATGAACTTCTGTACTGGTATTCTTATTCCTGTTGGCGTTTTCAACGTTTGCTTGTTCCCAGGTTGGCTCAATGGCTTCCTTCGGCTTTCGGTGCGACACACAGGTATTTACTTTGTCTCTGCTTCAACTATCAAAGCTTCCTCCCTCAATTTCTAACCCTGCTTACTCCTTATTCGCCACAGTTAATCGATACTGTTGCTGGAACGCCTGTCTGCGACGCTACTGCAAACTCTCAAGTAATGGTTTACGGTTTTTGATAGTTCGGTCTTTTTCTTCCCCATTCTATATTTCCATTCCTGTTGCGATGTATCGACTAACACTGGGTAATGTTGGTTCTACAGGTACTAAGAGTTGCAGTGGGAGGGTTTGGCTCTACTCATCTCGGTTTTATTCGGTAGGCTCTGCCTCCTCTCAATTCTTATTAGTTCTTCATCCGGGTCTTTTAACTCAGTCTTTAGATTAGGTGGGTAGTCCAACACTCTTGTTGAATAGTCCTCTATGAGCACTGCTCTGTTATTCTAGAACTCCGGTTTCCACTGGATCTTGGTTGCTTTCTTCGGTTTGTAACCGCAATGCTCCTCCAAACCCTCACCTAGGGTTTCATCGTCCTCGGTCTATGCGTATTCTACTGTATTTGTATATTGTAGTCGAAACCCTCTCCCAGGCTTTATAGTTTAGGGTTTGGACATTCACGGTTTTAGGTGTATACAGTCCGGTTCTGTGATTATATTACTTGGGCCTTTGCAGTTCTAGAAAGGAGAACAATTCAAAACGATGTAATAATATGAAATTTAATTTACCTGGGCTTGTTCGTGACTTGTTTTCTTCGGTCTCGTCGTTGGAATTGCTGTTACGTATCTTCGGTTTGTTAATTGAAATATATTGTGTTGCTTTTCCGAGTTCTGTAAATGTGCTGATAATTTTATAAGGCTGTCTTCAAAATAGAATAGTGGAAGTTTTTTTCGGACTTGATTTCTTGACTTGTAAAAGTTCTGGTTGTGTTGCTCCTGGTTTTGTCTTCGTTCATTGTTACAGAAAGACTACAAGCTCTCGTGCTGTTTTTGTTCTTTAATATTGTTAAATGAATTGGTTATTCCTCTCGGGAAACATAAAAGAAAAGGACTATTTTACAGAATCTGTAGTTAGTGGCTATATACTCAAATTGCTTTCAATAGAAACTTAGTAAATGAAAATAGACACACAGATGGACAACAATCTTGATTTCTCTATTGTTACTTTTTATTTGAGTGTGAGTGGTCTTGAACTGAACCCCTCCATCATTTAGTCCTATTACATTTATAGTTTTTCTGTTCCAGTTAATGAAACTGTACAATTGTTTTTCAGTTAAACTTTTACAGTTATTTGGTTGTTGGTCATTCATCCCACATTATGACAGGATTTTCTTTTCACATACATTGTCTTTTTCCTTTTAAAATAAAAGAATAATCTTGACTTGTTAACAACAAACAAACACATATTCCTAACTGTTCAACTACCTTTAACTAAGTAAAAGAGAATAAAAGTAAAAGCCCTACTTACTTTCCTGTCAACCAGCATAAAGACTAATAAAAGTAAATTTAACTTTTCTGTGACCTGGCCGAGACTGACACCCGGTCATGGTGCCTAAGTTGGATGCTCTTGCATCAGTGGTTATGATTATTGAAATGGTTTTTTTGAGTTTGTTAGGTTGTGGTTATGATTATTGAAATAGTTTTGTTGAATTTGCTTTTTATATTAAGTGATTATTATTATATTTACAACGATTATTATTACATTTACAATATTTGCATGTGTTTTTCTAGTTTTTTTTGTTTATTAATTAATTTTTATTATAAAATTATTGTATGATATTATTTAGGTAGTAAGATATAAGGTTATTTTGATATTTTTTTGAATTGATACTTTTTAATTGAGTTCAGAGATTTATTTTACAACTAGAATATGTTTTTTCTCACATTTACTTAAATCATGTTTCGTTAGTATGACACTATATTAAAATTTTCACTTTTATCTTATTTTTGTTTTGTTATGGATGCCCTAACCTGGAGGCAGAAATACTGTTTTTGTAGGGACAGCCAGAGGAGCACTTATAACCTAGTCTTTACCTTTTTCTCTTACCAACTACCCACCTTCACACCTATATGCCCTATACCAATTGTTCCACGATGTGTAACCTAGCCTTTACCTTTTACTCTTACGAACTACCCACCTTCACACCTATATGCCCTATACTAATTGTTCCATGATGTGTCTTTACCTTTTACTCTTACTAACTACCCACCTTCATACCTATATGCCCTATACAAATTGTTCCATGATGTGTAACCTTGTTTGTTCGTCATCAAAATTGAAATTTTCACTATACAAAACATTTAAATAATATCGGCTCTTATACATTTAAATTTGTACATGAAAAGGTCAGATCTTTTCATCGTATGTTAAAACCGTATTTAAAATAAATATATACTGTTTTTTTAATTGATACTTTTTAAAACTTATTAATTAATTATTGATGAAATAAACACTAAGTTTAATGGACATCTTGCAAACGTGTATAAGATAGATGGTCGGGGAGTTAGACAAAAACAAATGGGGAGAAACAATGGCCAAAATGGGGTCAAACTTCTAATAGAAGTGCCCCTGCACATAATTGCAAATATTATTCAAAGTTAATTATCATCTCCAAGATAAGACTTGTTATAACTTTTGTGGGACTTAAAAACTTTTGTGGGACTTGTTATGCATTGAAAAACATAACATCAAATTAATCAAATTCTGAAAGCCAACTCTCCATATTAAAAAACGAAACATATAATGTTGTTTATATAATGTATTACATTAAAAAATAGATTCCAGTTCACATGTATTGCCACAATTTGCATCACAACAAAACTAACTTCCAAACACCACCATTTAAAAAAACACCTTATACATCGACCCCTTAAGATCAAATCCATGCGAAAAGTTTTGTGGGTGAATAAAATAAGGTTTTAAAACGTGATGAAGGGCATAAAACAAGTCATGAAGGTGTACATAAAACAAACCCGTGACTTGTACATGAGATAAAGTTTGGAAGGGAAGGTAACATGAAACATGCATTGCTGCTACCACTGCATTTTAATATCAATGCAATAAATGATTTATAGTCATATACAACAACTTTAAATAAACTTCAAATAAATGATTTAACCCAAAGTTCATTAAACTTGGTGGTATGATTGAGACAAATAATATAAAGTGCATATAGAGGCAATGCTCACATGGCGGAGTCGTGAAAACTGTGTTACGGTTTATGTAAAACAAAAATAGTGTGCGGCACATATAGAGATATGTATTGCTTATAGCATATAATTCAATTTAAGATGTTCACATCCAATAATAAATCGTGTTATATTATTTTACATTAATAGTTTGTCCACAGGTAATAGTTTTTTTAATCTTCAAATTTCGTTATGTAATACTTTTTTAATCTCCAAATTTAGTAATATGCAATTAAGATTGATAATATTGTAATAGAAAATGTGTATTTTGACAAAAATATATTTAATATAAATATTATTTTATTTAATATATTTTATGTTAAATAGGAAGTAAATATAGATTTTGATAGTTGAGGGGAAGTTGTTGAGAGGATTTGGGAAGTTTTCCGTAATATATTTTTTATCAATATTTTTCATGTAAATATTATTATATGAATTGATCATGTACAAACTGCTCTGAAAAAGAGGAAATTGAAGAAGCCATTTGGTGGAAAGAATGCTAAGACGAGAGTGTGGGTAATTGTTACACCCTCAGCTACTCCAATATATAAGGAATGCAATGATACATCAGAATCAAAGGAGTCTAAGGGACAACAAAATGAAGAGAAAAAGGAATAATTTGTAAAAGAACATACCCCGACACCTAAAGTTCATGTTGTTCTAGCTGAATCAAAGGGACCTAAGGAATAATAGAAAGAGGAAGAGCTAGAAAAGGAACAAGAAGATGTCTCTCTACTAGATAAGTTTGAATTTGACCTCCTTATTGAGCAAATTAATAAATTGAAAGGGGAAAATGAGAATTTAAGGAAACAACTTACCATCGATGAAGGAGAACTTCAGTCTAGAAAACAAAATTGATTAGAAACCCCGACAAAAGTAATTTCATTTAGATTATGTGATGGATGTAAATAAGTGTTGGAGGAAGCATATTGTGAAAGGAAAACCATTATTTTAGTTGGAATTCAAGTTGGAGAGTAAGATGAAGAACTCCAAAATGTTGTTCCACAAGAACCTACGGAAGATGTTATTACATAAGAACTAGCAGTTAAGGCATAGTGGGATAGGGATGTTGGGACATGAAATCATGGGGATATGGACATGCAGATACTTAAGTTGGGGGTAGATGTCGAGACGTGAAATTAGCATCTTTTAGCACTCATTTTCCTACATTTTCTTTACCTTTTTTAATTCTCAAGACCATACTATGCCACTGTAACAAATAATATCAACCTAGGTATGTCTATATGTCATCCTTAGGATCCAATTCTACTTGTAATTTGGTATGAGAATTATTATTTTAGGCACTTTTTCTTGTAAAACTAACAATTGGGTTGTTACAGGGTTTGTGGTCTATTGAGATGCTTTTGCAAGATTACACTTTGTAGTTTTGCCTCGCCAAGGAAAGGACAATGACTCATTGAGATTTGTTGTTACACATAAAGAACTTTTCTTGACATGCTAACCTCCTTCAATTAGTTATGAAGATCAATTTGGAAAGCATTTGGTCAAAAATTAGTTCAACTGTCAAGGAGAAGTCTATAGACAACACAACTGAAATAGTTAGGATTTTCAATTGATAATTATTGTAACTTGGAAAAACTATTACAACTTTGTCCTAACCTTGGAAATTGTTATCAAATTACTAATTATGTACTATGAAATTAGTTCTCATGAGAATAAAGAGATTCTCACTATGATCTTATCATTGCAATTTGAAATTATAAAGAGGTGTACTCTCAGTGTGCACGAGATAAATATATATAAATATATAGATAGTGATGGAGCAGGAGAGAACCAACATTGTAATCCTATATGTTTCATTAATGAAATCTCAATAATTTGTCACACCATACCTTTCTATTGACTAGCTTGTGTGTCATGTAATGTACCAACCGTTGTTAGGAAGGAAGGGTCCTAATTCTTGGTAGGGCTCACTAGTTAGGAAGGTATTGTAGTTGCTTGATTTAGTTCACCTTAGTTATAATTCATGTGTGATTGTTCTTGATGTTATTATTAGTCTTGTTGATGCTTTAATGGTTGCATATTTATAACCTATGTATTGTGTAACATCATAGGTCTCGGACCAATCCCTTTGTTAGTGTGAAAGTTATTTAATTATTCTTACAATTTGATGGTGTTCATTTCATTTGAATGTGTATTTCAACATTTATTTACAGAATGGTTTCCATGAGTGTTGTTATTTTCCCAATAAGAGTGAAAATGTGACGTAGTGGTTTTATTTCGCTTTGGGTGTTTATTTCTTGAGAGTGTGAACAAGGTTTGAGAGTGTAACAACTAAAGTGTTGAGTTGATGAGAGTGTGATTATAATGATTGAGTTTGACATTCATTAGCACTAGCCATCATCTATTGCATATATTTTGTGTAACAACCTTGCAATAACAAACCATAATGAGATTGATAATTAATTTGAAAAGTTGGAACTATTGCTTTGAATTAAAAGGACAATTGTTCTACCCAACAACAAGTTGAAGAAAAACCTATACTAAATTTGACATAATGCAAGTTGAAACAAAACTTTGAATGTTGTATGAAATCTGAAGCAACATTATTTAGGATCAAATCAAGCATATAATAATTCAAAAGTGTCTAAAGTAGTTAAGTAAATAGTTTATAATTTGAATCAATCAAATTTGCCAACAAATGAAGCCTTAGCATGCATTTTAGTTAAGCAATGCAATTTTGGCTTACTTCACAAAAATGCATGCCTAACCTTCATTACTGTACAAATTGAATGATTCATATTGGAGAGTATTTTTTACACATAATTAACAGTAATTTTGCACACAAAAAATATAGTGTGTAGGAATATGCCAAATTGGACCGATTTCGTAGGGTTAAAGTGAAGGTTTGTGTGCTGCAAATAAATACAGGCCAAGACCTATACTTAATTTATTGTGTGATAATGATCATTCTAACCTAAATATAAAACCATTTTATGCAACATATCATAGTCATTTTCATAAAGGAACTATCATACAATGAAATCCAAGTATAGCAATGATTATATCTATCAATGATCATAGTCGGAACAAATATGCACTCCCAAGACAAACCAATTATAGTATTGGTAATGAAATTTGAAATAGGACATGATTGGAAACATCCTAACCTTAGGATATAACCTTGCATCCTTTTTTACAAATATTCTACATAACTATGTTTCCCACTTATACATAACTTTCACATAAGGCAAGTTGAAGCAAAACTTAAAATCTTGTATGAAATCTAAAGTATAAATACTTAAGCTCAAAGTAAGGATATAACAATTTAAAGGTGTGTAAAATTATTAAATAAACAATCTACATTTTTAATCAATTGATTGGCCACTAAATGAAGCTTGGGTGTGCATTTTAGTGAAGCAAGGCAATTTTCGCCTACTTCACACAAATCCATGCTCAACCTTCATTTCAAAGCCAAATTGAATGATTCAACTTAGAGAGTATTTTTTTATCATAGGTAAAATTAATACAATTCAATATTTTTATTTTTATTTTTCACATGTATGTTTCCATTGTTCAAGAATACACCAAATTGCATGGATTTCATAGGGAAAAAAGCAGGGTTTGTGTGTCTCAAATAAATGCACACCAGGAATGTTTGGGAACAAGGGATGGACTAAGAAAAATCAAATTTGAATTTTCACAGTTGAAACTTTTAGTTTCTTGGTTAAAACCCCATAATTAAGTATTTTTTGGATCAGTAGCCAATAGCCATATGTAAATATCCATTGCTTTTACTTTCACTAGAACAGATAGTTATAGAGCTCTCTGCGAAGAGCATCACTTTATATTTATAGAGCTTCTATGGTTTTCTAAAAGCCTTAAATGGCGCACACAGTTTTGAATGGGTTGATGAAGGTCAGGCTATGACTAAAATATTGTATATGCAAAACATCTGAAAAATGCAGTGTCTTTCTTAATAAAGGAAGTGTGGCTTTTTCCACAGGAAAAAAAAAAAAAAAAACCTATAATTAAGTAAGGTTGGATGACCTTATTTTAGTAGTAATTAGGTTTAAATGTTGCCAAGGGATAGATAAAAATGTAGTGCATAGGGTTTGTAAGGTATATTTTATGGTTTTTCTATATTGGACATATTTTTTATGGTTTTAAGTTTAAGATTAGGTTAAGTGACCTAGTTAGGGTTTGAAGATAGATAGGTAAGGATAATGGAGACGAATAGGACTAGTTCTTATTTTTGTTTGGCATTAAAGTCTAGGTAGATCTAGGGTTTCAATGCCACTCATTGATTGGAAAAGTCTTGAATAAGAATTCCCAACACACGTGAAAATGGTGACTAAAATTCTAGGATTTAAGATAGTGAAGGAACTTATGGGATTCACTATCAACTAAGGCCTTTATACTAGCATTCAATATTTAATATCTACCCAAGTGATAACATGCCATGATAATACCTCAAAAAATACATAACATTTCAATGTTAAAACAATATTAAAAGATGAAAACTTAAAAAACGATCGCATAAAAACACATAGTTCCTTGTAAACTAGAAAATTTAATCATCATAAGCATCAATTCCACAAAAGTGATACTCTACCTCAATAGTAGTAGAATTCCAAACAAGAAAAAACAAAAGGTAAAAGAGAATGAACTCCTTCCTCTTGTCACCAATGTTTATGATTTACAAATTAAAAGTCTCTTCCTATTTATACATGACCTAAGAGAGCTTTGAAATGTGTGGCTAACACGACTCCCCACATAGCATGAAGTAGATTCTCATTAAATTTGGGTGGACAACAAAGCATCCTCATTAAATTTTTGCAATATACGAGTGCTCCAAATTGGATTGATTTTATACGGTAAAAGGCAGGGATTGTATGCCTCAAATAAATGCACGCCAGGAATTGTACTTAGTTGTCAGTGAGACAATGGTCATTCCATCCTAAAGATACAAACATTTTCTGCAACATATGATACTCATTATTGTAAAAGTAATCTTACTACTAAAATCCAAGTTTTCTAATGTAGAAATTCATTATATATGCCAATGATCATGTTGGAACAAATGTGCCATTAGAGGAATTTTGAGGTCTAAAACAAGCCTCCTAAGGAATATTTTAAAATAATAGTGGAAGTAATAAAATAAGATTAGATTACATCATCAAATTTTAGAGGAAAAAAAGAAA
>APFE031582848.1:0-12237 GCA_000404065.3 Pinus taeda | reverse complement strand
TTACAGATGAGTTTGTTAGATGGACCAGTTTACCAAGAGATCATTCACTAATGCAGAAAAAATTCACTTGAGTTATG
This sequence comes from Pinus taeda, assembly GCA_000404065.3. NCBI lineage: Eukaryota > Viridiplantae > Streptophyta > Pinopsida > Pinales > Pinaceae > Pinus > Pinus taeda. The sequence continues at coordinate 12,160 of APFE031582848.1, read as the reverse complement.
CATGAATGTGGGAAAAATTTAATGAGATCTGCAAAGTGGAGTAAAAGCCAACCTGGGTCGCATGAAGTTGTTGAATTCCAGCCATCGCACAGGCAAAGATTATTCTCCTTCACAACATCGTAACCGCAGACGCCCTTGGAGGCTTTACAAGATCTGCAGAAGTCCGAATCCTCTGGCAGAGAAAAACTGAGCTGAATCCCATATGACCATTCCCTAGGGTTAGCGACCTTGATGGGGGCCGAATCGTAGACAGTGGCGTAAGAGTAGCACTGGAGGCGCGAGAGATTGAGGGAGCCAATGGAGGAATAAGGGATTCCGCAGCAAGGCGGGGGGCTGGTGGCTCTGCTCTTCTTGCCAAACCCAACCCAAGAAGGGCAGTCGTAGAAGGCGTCGCAGCCCATCCCTGTAATGTTGCGACAGGGGAGGTGCTTGTCGGGGAATCCCTCGAAGAGCGGGGAGACCTTGGAGCAACCCAGCAGCATGAAGGCATTGTCGGGCGTGGGCTGAAGGTAGCGAGCGCGGGCTTCTTCGAGGAAAAAGCCGTCGCTCTTGTGCATTGAAGCGCAGGTCGACATCTTGGGGTCGAAAATGTCGAGCAGCTTGAAGCCATAGTCAATGTTAACGACCTCGTAGCTTCCAGAAATGACATGAAACATCATTACATTGTTGATGCAGTAGACCAGATCCCGGTACTTGGGGTGCCCGCAGCCTTGCTCGATTCCAAATGGGTAATCCACCGTTATGTTCCCACAGAACGTCCTGCAGCCTCCTGCCATTACGGCTCCCGCGCCCATAATATGTGATCCTGCTAATATTATTACAAGCAGAGCCCCCATTGTTCTGATAATCTCTGAATCAGCCATTCTTAATGCAGAAAACTTGGGTATTATTGGATAGTACAGGGCGTCGGCCTAATGAGGCAGTTGTTAACCTTTATCCATTTGAATCCTTGTTTCAATTATCGTTTGCTCTCTTTTCTTTGTATCAGTGATGAATTGGGCGCTCGTGGGTCCAGCTCTGCTGTGCTTTGCTTTGGAAGTTGCAGGGAACTCCTGGACACGTACAGAAATCCAGAGCCAGTCGGTGAAAGGGACCAAAATGGGCTTCGAAGATAGCGCAGACGAGGTAAAAGAGGAATAAAATTTTGGGCGGGGCATTCGACACAGGAAAAGAGAGATTCTCTTTGGTAATACGCGTCGCAGTACAAATTGCGCATCGATAAATAGTATTTGTTTGTCTGCAGCATCAATGCATTTTTCACTTTATAAAAAGCTAATCCGTAGGGCTAAGAATATCTATCTTTTCAAAAGGTGGGCAGAGGCCAATCACATTATATGGGGTAAAATTTAATGTTAAATTTCAAATATGAATAAAGACAAAGTTAAGAAATTATAAATGCAGTGGCATTGGTAACGCCCACCCAAAATTACATGGAACGTAGGAATTTGATGCTTTAACAAGTGGGGAAAACAAATTATAATTATAATTATATATATACTATATGATTGCAAAGATTTGCTATAAAAATTGGTGTATTTATATAAAATGTTATTTAATATTTTTATTTTTTATTTTATTTTTAATGTAAGTTTATAAATTTATATACGTTACAAAATTAAATACTGGAGATTTATATGGGTTTGGAGATTAAAAAAAAATATTAAAGGTTGGGAGTATGTATTAAAAGATTAAATATTGATATTTATATAGGTTTGGAATATATACTAAAATTGTTTTTGTTTTGTTAAAAGTTTGTTTTCTTTCTACATAAGGAAATAGGTTAATGGGTCAAGACTCATAGGTATCTGACAAGATTAAAAATCTGCTCTCTTATGGACCACTAGTGAGTAATTCAAGTGATATAATTTTCTTTGAACAACAATGATGAGTAAAAATACATTTGTACATAGTAGCAAGTGACAGATATCCCCAAAGAATTTTATAATTAAATTACGAGAAATTTTCTCACTTAGAAAACCAACAAAACATTAATATTCACAAATATATGAATTTTTTATTAGTATAAAATTTGTATATCATGATAATAAAATGTAATTTTATATAGAGCTATCCATGCTAAAATTTAAGCAACTTATATTTTATAAATGTAGACAACTGGATTTTTTTTATAAATAAATATTAAAAATATTGTGAAATAAAATAAAATTTTAAATTAAATAACTAATTTAAAATAACAACTTTTTTTAACCCACTCAACTCTACCTAAATCAACATCTTATAAATTATAATATAATAATAATGCCTTATTTCCACCTAATCAACATGTTTACAACATATTAATATTATCTTATTTCCACTTAATCAACATTTATACAAAATATTAATATTATCTTATTTCCACCTCTTTACAATATATTAATATCTTCTTATTATTTAGATATATAAATAAAACAAACATCAATTCTTTACTAATTTAATAATATACCTACATTAGAAACTAAGTAGGATGTGTGAAAAAAGAAGAACAAGTAGGATGTGTGAAAAAAAAAATTTAACTTAACATATATTGTTAATCAATATGGATTCTTCCTTGATTTAAATAAATTATAATTTAAGTTGATGACCACTCACCCAAACTATCACCAATTTGGAAATGGTTTTACACCCATTCTATAATAGTTTTGTAAGCAATAAACTTTTGAAGCATTATTTTTTGCTCTTTTTATATAGGTTGGATGATAACCAAAAATATATTTAGTTTCGGAATAAGTTTCTTAATGGTAAAAAAATAACCAAATTGAGTTTATATGTAAAAATTGTGGCTTCAAAAAGTGGATATATCAATTAGACTCTTCAAGAATCACAATTTTTTTTGTTATCTAATCTCTTACGATTACAGTTATGTACTGTGTTTTTACATGTTAAAGTTTATAACTTTATGTTTAAAAGGTAGTTTTAACCTTTTTCTAATGATCTTGATGTGAATTAAAAACTAATACTAATAAGATAAGCTAATACCATTTTAACTAGCTAAATATATTATTTTGTATGTTAGAGTAACTAGCTAAATATATTATTTTGTATGTTAGAGTGTTTTGAGTATACATGTTAAATGGAATATAGAGAATTTGTATTAAGAACCGTAAAAAGGAAAAATGGAAAAATTATAGAGTAAAATTGGTAGTTGTTTCAAAGATTTTTTTTAAGCATTATCATCACTTTTCTTTATTTTGAATTAATTTTTTTCTTTGTTTTACAATGTGCATTTTATCATTACAAATATATTTTTCATTTAACATTTTATCATTAAATATATCTCTAATTAAAAAAAAACTTTCAAAATACATATAAATTTGCAAAAATATTAATTAAAATTGATATCGATTTGGTATATTAGAGATTTTAATCAATATCATCACAAGTTTTCGAATAACTTTTTTCCTCACTTTTACAATTTCTACATACATTTTATTATTACAAGTATATTTTTCATAAAATAACTTTAAATACATATCAATCTGCAAAACATTCTATCATTACAAATATCTTTATAATTAAATTTTTTTTTTAAATACATATAAATTTGTAAAACATTAATCAAAATTAATTTACAAAACATTAATTAAAATAGATGTCGACTTGGGTCCTTGGATTCCTTTGGCTACCATCCAAATTAATGTCCATGTGGATTAAAATGAATTTACAAATCATTAATTAAAATTCATGTGGACTTGGGTCCCTCCATTCTTTTGGCTACTATGGCTAGTATCCAAATTAATGTCCATTTAGATCCTTGGATACCTTGGGCTACTATCCAATTCTTTTCCTTCAACTTTATCCTAATTCTCGCTTATAGACTATCCTAAAGCTTCTAAGTCTAAAGAATTAGTGTCACTTCCATATTGAATGGAACATTTCTCTTAAACTAGTATATCTCTATTTTTTTTCCATGTTCTACAAAAGTACCCATAGCCATGTCATCTATCAACAATAGAAAATAACAAAAAGAGATTCCATGGCATCTTTGAGATCTTGAGTTCCATAAATAATTAATCACTAGAGTTAGTCCACTAATTATTGCAAATTATATCAGAAAAGAAGGAATCAATAGGACTAGAGAGTAAACTTAAACCTGCTTGTTGACGTAGAGAAGTAATGAATATGAGCAAGATACATAAATTGAACTAGGTGAGAACATACAATAAATGCCAAACCACAAAATCAAAGCGAATAGGTGGTGCTAAGTGAGGATCTTGGAAGACCATAATGGCGGTGGCCCCTTGCCACAAAGCGCTGAATCCATGCATAATCCTCCAAGTGCTAGCTTGGATACAATTCAAATAAGAGCCCAATGATCAGTGAACCATCTAGATAGTAATCAAATTGCAACAATGCAATCGTGGAATAGTCCCACCAAGCATACAAGGGAATGTAATATTACTCCATTAAAAAACCATGAACATGGAGCAACGTGGGAAACTAAACCTTGAATTTACAATTCATATGCCCTTGCCTAGCATTGTCTCTTACCCCGATTACCTTGAAACCTTGGCAGTTCCATATCCATGATAAAGTTGGAAGGGGAAGCCTTAAGGGATGGTGAAAAGCTTAATACCCCATTTTTGTTAATTCTTCCTTGTGGAAGATTGGTTACTTCCCTTATGGAGAATCGATTGCTTCATTAGTTTCTTGTGGAAGATTGGTTCCTTCATTATCCACACCATATGTCTCAACATTGTTCTCTCTCAGTGTGTGGTAGAAAGAAATTTTACTTAACATTTTTAAAGATCTTTTCAACTTCAGATATAATTGAAGCTAACTTCAAGTCTTTTACAGTTTCTTTGAAGGTTAATGTTTTTATTATTATCTTTGAATATCCTAAAAACACCAAACCTTTTATTCCCAAGCTAATGGTAACAAAGAGTCCCTACAAAAATGCAAAGGCCTTTGCTTGATTATTTGTTGCAAATCCAAGCCCCAAGCCATAAACAAATTCCTACTTTCCTTCAACATCATAAATGACTCCCCCTTTTCCTACCAACCCTCATTGTTTTGATTATTTCATTCACTAATAAGTTGAATTTCACTATATTACTATGCTCTTTGCAATATTTATGTGTTATTTTCATTTCACTCTCAAGATAACTTGGATTAATTGTATTAGAGAAATATACTTTTTGTTGTTTTTTCATGCATGTTACCAATGAGGTCAAGGTATAGGGAGTTGGGCCTCAAACTAAGTTCAAAGTCTTGTGAAGACTTCCATCACTTACTTAAGTGGCATCACATGGTGGGTGAAAATAAAGACAACAAAGTAGGATATCATATCAAGATGTAACTTGAGGAAGCCCTTGGGTAATAGAGGAGCAATATGATTGATAATTTAACCTAGAGCCTTTGACAACTTCTAATGATGATAGATTCATGTTCGACAAGTAGTCACTTCAGAGGTTTTATGCCCTTTGAGGTACAAGCTAAATTTGGCACTTTTTTTTTCGAAGCTAAGATAGACATAAATGCATTGGAAAAATGGTTAAGTTTACTAGAGGGTTATTACTCTGTTAAAAAATTTTCCAGTAGTGAGAAGATCATCTTCACGCTCCATAAATCCTTTCCTTATGTCAAAAATTAGTAGGACATGCAACATGATGAAGATGGATTCGAATCAAACCCGCTTGGGTGGATTTTGTGGATGCCTTTAAGGAGAAATTTCTATCCTTTTTGAAACAATGATGGCCAATGCATGAGATGGACAACTTCGTGTTAGGAGAAAGGTTAAGTGTGTTATATACATGATATCTTCCATAACTTTCTTTCGAATTTGGGTATTAGGGACTTCAAGTGATACTTGGTTGTAAAATACCACAAAGCCTACACATGTATGTAAAAAAAAAGCACAAATTTTGAACATCTCTTCTTTGGGATTTGCTTACAAGTACGTTGTCAAGATTAAGAAAAGGTTTTTATGGATGGGTGAGAGAGTTTGGTTTAGAAACAAACCATAACAAAAGAATGGAAAATGTGACCTTAATTAGAAAAACACAAGACAAATAATGGATAATCAAATTCAAGACAAGTAGTGCAAGTAGCAGGCAGATAAGAGTAACGAGAAGTCAAAGGACATTGAAAAGTGGTTTGAGATTTGAATTTGGCTTGGAATTTGATTATGATTTAGATAAGGGAAACATAACATTGATGTGGAATATAATGTTACCATCATTACTACAATGGTCTAGCTAGAGGAACCAAAGGAGCTTTAGGAAGATGAATACCTCTTCCCCTCACATAGTGGATTAAGGGGACTCTACTACACATCATTATTAATAATGGTAGCCCAAAAAACCTAATCTTGACAAAGGTCACTAAGAAGTTGAAGTTGTTGATGATGTTGCACACCTAGCCATACATGATCAGTTAGTTGAGATAGGGACGAGACATCCACAACAATTAGCAATGTGACCTACAATATAACATTAATCCTTTCACAGATGTGGTATTTTGTGATACTCTTTTAGGACAACCATGAGATATATGGAAGCTTTATTTTTTTAAGATTTTAGGCCTCATAATTATTGATTTTCTAGTGCAATCAAGACTAGTACAGTTTTTCAAACTGATAACTACTTCCATTGATACAATTAGACTTCTTTAGAGAATTCCAATCATTAAGCAGTTATACATGAAAATTTTCAACCATTAACTTCTTCAATAGAGCAATACAGATCACAGTAAATAATGAGACAAGAGACACCAAAATTTTGGTCAACAACCAAGCCAAAACCATAAAGGGGAAAACCCATAATTCTTTCCTTATGGGAGAGAGTTTGATTCATTAAAATGTACATTAGAATATTCCAATGAAAATTCCAATCTCCAACCTCAATAAATGCCAAGTCAAACTAGTCAAAGGAGAGAGAAATAGTAAATGTTGGTCCAAGTCAAAGTTTGCAATAGAGGGGTCGAATTTTAGCCAAAGGTAGCTGGTCAATAGGGGCTGAAATTTGGTCAAACAATAGTCAATGAACCACAGTCAAAACTTGGTCAGATCACAATAGTTGACTTGCGGTCAACCCTTAGTTAATGAGCCAGAATAAGAGTAGAACTTAGGTCAACCTCAGTCAATGAATCATAGATAATTTTAGCCTCCAAGATCAGTCAAAATTTCAGTCAAACATCAAGAGATAATCCCAGGTCAACACTAGCCAAACATAAGTCACATAGTTGATCAACACAGAACAAATATTCTTCTTATTTTCCTTGCATGTCTTTAAATATCTCCTAGTTGTTTCAGATCGAATGGATGAGTGAGTGAGATGCCAAATGAGGTTAATTGAACTCCAATTTATATGTGTGCTAGGAGGAGGGTTTTGACCATAGGGTCAAACCCATTAAATGAGTGGGGTTGACTTGTCCAAATGAGGTTGACTTGGTCAACAAGAAAAATCATAATTTCTTCTTTAATTTTCCAATAAAAATACTGACCATAACTACTAATTATCAACACTTCCTCTTAGCTAGGGAGGTACTTTTCATTCTATCTCTCTCTCTCAAGATCAATCCCCCAGACCAATCCATTGGTCTCTTAGTAATAACCCAAGGGAGAGATCAAATCTACAAGCGTTGGGCATAGAATCCCCCCACAACATGTTTTGGGGCTCAAAGCCCAAGTTTTGGTCAAATGTATTGTAAGACTCTGTGAATTGTGGGTGTCGAGCGTGAAGTATAGGTTGAGTCATAGGGTTGTCCACCCTAAGTATTGTAATGTAATGTAATGTCATGTCGGCCTACCCATGGTCTGTAGACCATGGGATTGTATAAATAGAGCAAGGCTTTAAGTGTAAATATAGCGAATTGGAGAGATAGATGAATACGAATGGTTCGAGCATAAAGTAAGAGTCTAAGTGTATTGGGTCGTAGTAGTAGGAAGAGGCTCTGCAGCTGAGTGTGCAGAGACCTAGTAGAGTTCACAGCTGAGTGCGCAGGGTGGTGTCGAGTCTGTAATATTGAACGAAGAATAATAAAGAGAAGTTGATTCCAATTTCTGTGCATCTGCTTGTGTATTACATTATTTACATTTATACTATTTTGCTTATCGCACGCACTTATATGATTGCTGGATATACTGTTAACTATCACTAGTTTTACATAGATAAGTTAAGTAAACATGTAATAACAGGTTAAATAAGCAAGGAACTAGGGTATAATACGGATCACGCCCCGAGTCAGGTTGCATGAAGGCAACCTCACAGGTTGCGAGGGACTAATAGGTGCGTGTAGTGACATGCACGTAGGGTCAAGCCGCAGACTCCCAGAAGCTCGTTAGACATCCCTAGGGTGTGGAAACCTGGTTCTAGCAACCTCCCATACTACTTCGAGTGAGACCTCAGTCCGCGCTCCGCGGACTATTGCCGAAAGGGCCAGCAGTACTAGGATTTGCTTGGCTAAATCACCTCTGAACCTAAGTTAGGCCCATACAAGCCAAAAAATGGTTCCATTGCTGGGATTGATATCTGCATAAGGGATGTCTGATGTCATGCCACTGGAATCCAATAAGGAAATAAATTGAAGAGTGGTTGGACAAGAAGATTCACGAGTTCACGGTGTAGGAAAACAGAAATCCGCGAGTATCTAAGGAACAGTGGTTGGAATGCTACTTGTATACGGAAATCCATGAAATTTTCTTTGCATCCTTTCCTTCTGAGCTGTATGAGCGGATAATGAAGCTAGCAGACAGTCAGGGAAGGTGTAGGCTCGACAAACCAATAGTGTGGACTCCGGAATTAGTATAGAGACTAGAAGCATCAGGAGATAAGATCACGCGAGCTGTGGACCATTGGCTTGACTGAATTATATGAGGATTTATCACTGAGTTCATGGTAGACACGACCATCAGCTATAGTGATGCGGAGTGACGTTTCCTCAAGGGACCACGAGGTAAGTATATTAAATCTTTGAACACTTGGATTAATATGCTATTGTGTGAAAAGTGGGTTATGAGAATAAACTAATGTTTGGAGCTATGCGAAGTGGGAAGATCTATAGAAGCAGAGGTAGTGAAGAATTAGAATCCAGTCCCTTAATTTCACCCTCGCGGGAAAGCGAGGAAGAGCTCGCGAAAGTTTCTCCGAGAAGCATGGTCAATCTGATAAGGCAGCGCATTTCGCGTTTACCACCCCCACCCATACCACCACCTGCCCCACCCTCCTCACCTCCATCTCCACCCATCCCACCTCCGTCACCACCATAGTTCAGTATGGCGAGTGTGATCAAACTACCGTTATTCAGAGGAGTGGGGAATGAAGATCCGCACCAATGTTGGTTCGTGGTAAGAGTAGTATAGGAAGCACAAGGCATCGTGGATGACAATATCAAGAAGGCTACACTAGTGAGCGTGTTTTAGTATCGCGCATTAACCTGGTACATCAAGCATTCTAATGACCATCCAAACACAAGAATCGTAGAAATCCAGGCCACACTGAACAGGGAATTTAGCAAGCCAAAGTTAGAAACACAATCAATCATCGGGTTTAATGAGATCACGATGCTCCCGGGTGAGACCCCTTGGGATCTGGACTGAAGGGTACGATTCACGAAGCAAATATGGCTTTGACAGATGGATAGCACCGCACATGGTTTGTAGCATCATTAACACCATACTTAAGGATGACGCTATCACGTCAAAAACTTTCCACCCAAGCCAAAGCTTTGGAGATGGTGATGAGATTGCATGAGACCCCTATATAAGACCCTGGGCTGGGAGTCCAACAAATCCACACACAACTATAAAATCTGTGCTTGGAGATGCAGAGTTTGAAACAGGATTGGACACCTCGACCAGAGGTGCGCGAGGAGGTATGGTGCATAAAATGCAAAGGCCAGGGGCATGACAAGGACCACTGTCCAGTGTTCGCAAATTACTTGGAAAGAGGAGGGTTGATGCCATTAAGACATAAGGCATAGGAAAGATCGAGTGTGACGCCTGCATTATGGTGCGCGATCTGTCAGATAGGAGGAAAACACAATGTGGATAATTGTCATCTATTGTAGAAGTATACACAGATGTCCCAACAATTATTTTGTAATTTCTGCAGGTCGATAGGCCATGATGAATGCACCTGCAGAAGCTAAGAACTAATGATGGATTGGACTACTGCCTACAGGGTGCAAACCGAAACGCGAGCCCTCAGCCCAAATGTAGGAATGGATTGCGCTAGATTTCAGGGGTGCCGTCAAGGTCGAGTCAGAATGAGACCATGAAGGGGTCGTGGACAACTAATTTGTTACAATTGTAGAGGGCATCATGCCCGAGATTTTACAAACCCAAAAAGGACAACATGTTTGTAGTATACTCAGTTTTATCATGAGGCAGAAGATTTCCCTTCGCTAATAGTGAGGATGTGTGAAAAGGGGTACTCCAGCCCCCTCCGACTCAGAATTTGCAGATGATGAGGTCTAAGTTGCGCGAAGAAGACCCAAATGTAAACATGATGCTCAGGAGTGGTATGACCATGGATGATGATAAAGGGAAGCAACCAGAAGAAAATGCGTGTGTTCGCAAGGCTCCTACAAAGGAACCCAAATTTGATTTAGAACGCGCTACAGAGACATTCATGGAAGCTAAGAAGAGCTTCATGGAGGCCTCCACTTCAGGTAATAATGATCAACTAGAACCAGGGATGGATCCTTTAATGCTCACTACCTTTCTGGAGACATGCATGAAATTGTTGTGTGATAGCAAGGCTGTCAAAGGACTACAGGAACTTATCACTAGGTGCGCGGTGTTAGGAGAACTGCGTGTGGTCCAGAAACTTGGAAGACATGCATTGCGCATAGGAAGGGAAATGAGGTTGATTGCGTAAATCGGCCAATATGAAATGGATTAGGTAATCTTGGATCTCGGATCGGACGTGAATGTACTACCAAAACAAACATGGGAACGCATGGGCAGACCTGCTCTACAATGGTCTCCTATTAAGTTACGAATGGCAAACCAACAAAAGATCCTTGCCCATGGGAAGATTACAAGGGGTAATAATAGATATTGAAGGTGCGAGCACGCAAGCGGATTTGAAGTGATAGGGATTATCGATGACAGTAATCCTTATCCCGCGTTAATAGGAATAGACTAGGCCACCGATATGAATGGAGTCATAAATCTGAAGAAGTGCAAAATGATCTTTGAGAAAAAGTCACTACGTGTAGTAGTGCCGCTATTGGGTTGTGTTATATTCTTTCCAAGACTAGTCCACGTAGTTAACCAGGGGGTTAGAGGGGGGGTAGAGCACCCCCTTCGTTGCACTGATTGTGTAGCAGGGGGGTGTCACAAGGGGTTTGAGGTGTACCTGTAACCCCACTTTATGGGGTCTAGGGCAGCGCCCCAGAAAAGTTTGGTTTTGGACCCAATGTTAGGTTGGGCGGACCCACTTATGGTTTTGTGAATGATTATCGCACATGTTTTTTAGATGTGATGGTTTTCGGTCCATGGTATTGGACGTGATGGTTTTCGGTCTAAGGTATTGGATGCTTCGACATGTATAAATATGTATTATAACATTGAAAGGAACAATAATGAAAAATCAAGCTGGTAGTCCCGGTTTTGGGATCCAGGGGAAATCTCTATGTATTTGTGTTTTATGTGTTATGCTCTCGCATTGTTTATTTTATGTGTTTAGAATTCATATGCAGGTAATTTATGTACAGGGTTAAAATCTATATTTGGTATCAAAGTTGTTTTGGCTTCAAGGGGATGCCTTTGTTGCTGAGGGGTTCCGCTCGGGCCTATGGTAGACCCTGTTCAGTGGGAGATCTGTGAGATTGGTTCTGGTGGTGAAAGAATATGGCGAGCATTGGAAAAATAGAGATCAAGAAATTTAATGGTCAGATTTTTGAGTTGTGGAAACTCAAGATGGAGGATCTGTTGGTGGATAAAGATCAGTGGATTGCGGTAGATCTAGGTACTAAACCAACAAGAGTGGGGTCTGATGACAGAATGGAAGAATTTGGATCGGAAGCAAAGAGCACAATATGATTGTGTGTCTCAAATTTAGTATTGTTGAATGTATTAGGGGAAGCTAACGATGAAGGCTTTGTGGGACAGTTAGGGCATTTGTACCAATCTAAGTCTCTGGTGAATAAACTGTTCTTCGCCCGAAAGAAGTTTCGTATAAACTGAGGATGAAAAGTAATGGAGACCTCGATG
>APFE031582843.1:0-14907 GCA_000404065.3 Pinus taeda | reverse complement strand
CACATACCCCAAAATTGATATTTGTTCTTGATCAAGGAAGGTTTCCATATACTCAACTTCGAGATCATAAAATTGATGGGATAAATTTGGGGCTACCTCCTTTTCTTGAACAATTTCCTAACATGAATCTTTTCTCATATCACAACCACAATCACTACTTGGCTCTTCAATTTTGGGCTCTTCCCAAAAGTATTGTTGTTGGTCATCTTATTCCCAATTTCCCATGAGCAAATATTCTTGAAAATCTGCAACAGAATCTTCCTCCTTTGAACTATATGTATTATAAATTGGTGAATCTTTTGAAAAACCAAGACCCTCATTTGAAAAGTAAGAATCATAAATTGGAGCACTAAAAAAATGTACAAAATAGGACCTTCAAGGGTTTGTTTGCAGCTCAATTAATTATTCTTTTTATGGAATGAACTTGTCAAAAAAAAATGCAAGGATTGCGATCCTAAAAACTAAAAAAGGAACACCCAAAGTGAAGTAGATATGCAAAGATATACAACTACTATTTTTTCTCACCCTCAAGAACCAATTAATTTTTTTTTATAAAATCCACGGAAAAAAATTGAATTTGTTCCCCATCAACATCGCAAATTTCATGTTGTTTCCCCAAAGATAGTTCCTTGTTGTAGGGGAGCTAGTGCTCGTGACATCTAAATATTGATGAAATATTTTAAAGTTTGTGGCCATAGGGATAGGCCATGAGAGCTTGGAACAAAGATTCTAGCTCTAAAACCTAGCTTTAAAACCATATTGGGAAAGATAGATGATGATTGCGGGGTTTATATTTTTGAGAGGTGACTAGAAGAAAAAAGGAAAACAAGGCCTAATGACTGAGACACTTAAGAATCTCAGCTTTTTCCCTGTAGAGGAAATGGTGCAAAGAACGAATTTAATGAGCGAGTGCCTGAGATGGTGGAGAAAATATTAAGGGATTCAAACCAAAATAAGACTACTATTAATTACAGGTAAATTCATAAATTCTATTCAAATCAATCAACAACTTCATTACACTCATACCAGTTGAATCAAAACACTAATGAATGGAAGAAACATAAGAACGAAAAAATTATGCAACTACCCGAAAGGTTGGAATCAACATCTATTTGTATTCTTTGATTTCAGAGATATTTCATCATTTCAAGACCAATATAACTGAAAATATATAAACCCTCTCAAACTATTCATTTTTTTATATATTTTTCCTAGACTAACTTTCGCAATCAATTTTGAAAACCCTTTCTTAGAACATTTTTTTTTAAGCGTGATTCACGAACATTGAGTGGTCACTACTTCCACGAGAAAATCCAGGTAGATCAACCTAAAGGGTTCTACCCACATACCAAAATAGGAAGGCCTAACCCCAAAGGCGTCAAGGGTATTTGACCCCATGAACTCCCGATAGGTGAGGTACTTAGCAACAAGAACTAGACCAACTAAACTATCTCTTAAGGCTAATTCTTAGAACAGTTAAAAAAAGAAGTTTATTTTCAAAAAAATTAGAAATAAAGATAAAAACATTTAAATAACACACACACACACATATATAATCTTTAGCTAAATGTTAGTTTTCTTGTGCTAATTTCAACTTCAGATTTATAAAAATATACTTGTCAATTGCTTCATGTGCAATTTTTTCTTATATTGTTTATGATTGAAAACAGGTAAATTTTAGACCAAATTTTATGTTAAAATCATGAGCAGAATATCATGAAATATAAATGTTGAACAACAACAAGCAAATAAACAACAAACCCCAATAATTCAATGAAGCTTGCCAACATGGAAAACGTGAGCCAATGGTGTTAATTTGAGAAATTATGAGTTAAGTAAATGCTCATTAACCACTATAGGTCTGGTGTGAAAAACAGGTGAAACACGTGGCATATGTACTAATATCATAATCTTGTTTTATTTCGTTCACCTGCTTCCCTTTTCTTTGATAGCTTTGTCGATCTATATTATATATATAATATATATATAATACTATATAGTATATATTATATATATATATATTATTTTAAATCGGGTCAAAAATAATTAAATACTTCACCATATAAAACAACAATCCTTTTACAATAGTTAAATCTGTAACTTAAACCTAAATGGATTTTTTATATTATTCTACTTTGCGAGAGTAACCTTTCATCGATTGTGTTTTATATTTTTTATTGTTTTCCTAATTTTTAACTCATTTTTTATTTGTTTATTATTATAATTATATGTAAAGCCGCTTTGGTTATATATTATATATCTATATATATATATATAGCTATATATATATTATATAATATACTATAACCTATGATATGTTTGGGTTGTGGTTTTTTATTTATATACTTTATAATACAATTCATTCACCCAAAGCATTTCTATCTCTTATGCTTTTGAGTGGTTGATTATTGCCCAATTAGAATATTGGGTTCGATTTGGAAGGGGTGTGAAGTGTGGTAGGAAGAGACTTTGTTTTCTTTTGGTATGCACATTAAACTTTGAGCAACAATATTTCCTAGTAGAATTTTGAAATAATTGATTATCATTATCATTAACAATATTTTTTGAGTTTATAAATTTATTAATACACATATTCAAATTGTGTGTGCTATAAATGGGTCAAAATCTGTTACGCCCCTATACTACTAGTGTAACCCCTTATTGTTATGAGTACAACCCCCTTTTTATATTGATGTATCCATGTAGTGCCCATATTGTTATTATTGTGCCCTTACATTAATATTGTTATGTCGGTCCTGATTATATTATGAACCCTTAGACTCCTATATATGGAAAGAAGGTCTTTTCATTTGTATCATCCACGAATTATTCATTTATGTAATGTAAAGGAGGTTTCCCCCTTGAAGAGGCTGAATTCTAAGGCATTGATCTATCCTTTCTATCTTTTCTTGAGCCGGTTTCATAACATTTGGTATCAGAGCTTTGGATTCTAGGGTTACGTTGCTCCAAATAGGTCATCATGGCATTTTCACTATAATTGATTTTTTTTGTGAAGTTTTAGAAGCTAAAAAGAAAACCCATTTGAGAATAAATTGCGCTAAACCTCAGGTCTGAATTTCAGAGCTTTTCGTGCTATATTCGCGGAGATATGATCTAAGGAAGTTGGTCTTTTTGCAGACTCCTAAATTACATTCCAAACAGGTGACTTGGGGAAAATCGTCATAACTCTCTCTCTGAGCATCAGATTGAAATCTCATAAGAAGGTACAAAAAGAGGATGAATTGTAGTTTCCTGTATATATTTTTTAGTGCCAATGGTTGAAACAGTGACATGTGGCACTTCATACAAGTTCGCTCTTCTAGAAAGGTCTATAATCAGGTCATCTTGGGAGATTGTGCATAACTCTTCCTTGGAGAATCCAATTTGGATCAGACTGGTGGCAGTGGAAAGAGGACACAGAGGACTACTGCAAGTCTTGCAATTTCAAAACTGAAAGAATAGAAATTATAGAGTTATAGCCATTTCAAGATCAAGATCCTAAAATCAAGACACTTACCGAATGGGAAGACACTTCCAAGTAAAAATGGATCATGATAGTCCTAAATACTTTTAAGAACAACTATTATCTTTAGAAGAATAGAAAAAATGTGTTACAAATATGATCGGTTATGACTTTGACATCATCTATAGAAAATGGAAGCAAAATTTTGATGCAGATGCACTCTCAAGAAAGGATGAGGATGTAGAAGCATTGTTTTGTGCTATTTCTATTATCCAACCAGATTGGATAAATGAAGCAAGGGATGAATGGAAGAAGGACGAAGAAGTAAGGCCACTTATTCAAAAGTTGCAAAATATCCCAATTCAAAGGATATTGCCAGAAATTGAAGAGGAAGGAAAAATCATATTGGAACCTGGAGCAGTCACAGAAACAAGAACCCGACAGCTACAAAATCGATCAATTTCAGAGTATCTTATCAAGTGGAAGAACTTACCTGCTGAGGATTCCACATGGGAGGACAAGAATTTTATACAGAAGCATCAAGAACTACTCAAGCGTTGAGGACAACACTTTTTGAAGGAGAGGGGCATGTTAGGCCCCTATACTACTAGTGTAACCCCCTTATTATTATTAGTACAAACCCCTTTTTATTTTTTATTTTTATTTTTTAATTTGAAAATACTTATAGTATTTTTAAATTTTAAATGCTTTTTGGTTTTTTTTTTTATAAATTGAATATTTTTTTTTTAATTTATGTTGTCACGTTTGTTGTTGTTGTTGTTTTCTTGTTTTAGGTATTCAAAGGAAGGAGATGGAAGGTAGCTGGAGTGAGGAAGCATGACCAACACCAAGAAGAATATCGTTCTAAGAGGTAGGCCCTCTTAATTGATTCTAGCTTAAGGATATTTTCCATAGATTGTTTGTTTGTGGCTAAACCCACTCTCTTGGGCTAGAGGATTTGTTTGCGTCCGCACTTAGAATTTACCTACACCATAGGGAGCACCTTCCTTGGCTTCCAGAAGGCCATTGTGATCCCTTTTAGTACCTTTCCAAGGATGACCACGTTCAACAACAAGTCTGAGGAAAATGCTTCTAACTTTGTGCTATGTCAGAAATTTTCATATTATCTATTGATATCTCTATTATTCTTGTCCCTATATTCTATACTCAAAAACTATCCTTAGACCTATCAAGATAACCACCTAGTTTCCCTCTTAATGGTTTTAGTGTTTAAAATGCATTTCTTTATGCATAATTAGACTTGAAACCCTAAATAAACTTTGGGACACTCAAATTGTACCTAGTACATAGCTCAAACTTGTGATTCCAATAAATTCCTACTAGACTCCGTGCAAAATTCGCTAGAAAACGTAACTGGAAAAGGGTTAAAAGATGAAGTGTTATAATATAGCTTTATAATGTGTTATTGGAAGGAATTTTTTTTTAATCCAAAATTTTAAATTGGTTTATTCAATAAGACATGTGGTTCTTTCATCAAATAAAGTACCCTCAATCTAATAAAAAAATAAAAAATTCCTATTGTAATGAAATCTTAAATTAATTTTTGAAATTTTCTATAACGTGTTTTTTCCTCCCAAGGAAAAAAATCATAATTTTCATTCATTAAGAAAAAGATCCAAAATTATCTTTTAAAGATACACATAAGGTTTATTTGTGTTGTTTTTGTAAATATGTTCTAAAAGTGTTTATCGCTTCGTTTACATAAAACCATATTTTGGTTTGAAAAATATATATTATTAGAAATAAATTCATAACATGATGTTGAAAAAAGGATATTAGGTCTTACTAAGTGTACAAAACAACCTAGATATAATAGTGCTTGAAAGACGGTGCAAATATAAACTGTCAAAAAGTAAATGTTTTTCATTACAACCCTTCCACGTGGTCTCTCAAATTCCTATTAATGTAAGAGCAGTTGTTTCCCTCATGTTTTTCCAACACCTACCACAAGTCCTTTTCCCAATTTATACCTTATTTTCATAAGTGGTTAGAAGTTTAATTATGTTACATATATGTGTGGTAAAAAGAGATGTAATTGAAGTGATCTTTAATCCTTAAAGTTTCATTACTAAGAGGAATATGAAGAATCTTTCTATACACCTTTTGTTAAGCTAGTTAATTATCAACGAAAAATTCACATACACTTGTAATTGCGTACATCTTTTATATAGATCATGTAGTAATAAATAATTGCAAGAAACATGTTCCCCCTAATTGTTTGCCCCTAGTCGAAACAAAATCTTGACATGGAAGAAATCAAGTTTCCTCAGCATCCCCCGACATGACATGCTCTAAGCATGGAGTAATATGATGAGGACATGCCTCAATAGTTGTTTCTCTAGATTGCTACCATGGAAGCCTGAGAACCCATAAATACATGTAATGGGATTTGGGATATAAATAATTTACTAGCTCATTATGTGAGTGGCCATGAAACAACCCTATATCTCACTAAAGGAAAAATAATGAATGTGGAATCCCATCTAATTTAGACTCATTTGCCTTTGAGAGTGCTCACTGGGGAGTTGGGAATTAAATTCTTACCTCCTCCTCCTCTAGCCTCACCTAATGCTCCAGGGCAATAATATGGTTCAAAATCTTATGTTCACCGATCTAAACCTGCCATCCCTAAGATTATTAACTCTCAAAAATACAAGGAGAAAGAACTAGGTGGATTTAGGTAGGATAGTCAAATTTTGGTTGAGGTGGAGGGTGTCCATATTGTTACAAGTGAAAGCATTGACATAGTCACACAGAAAGGGGAGACTTCATAGGAGAAGACCACCAGTAATTCCTATGGTGTGTTCATTAAGTGGGGCCACCCTCGGCTTCGAAGAGGCCATGGTGACCCCTTTCAATACCCTTCCAAGGATGACCAACCTCACCAGCAAGTCCTACGAAAAGATTTCTAAGTTTGTTATATGTCAGTAATTTTCATATTATCTATTGGTATCTATGTTATTCTTGTTCCTATATTTTGGTCTCAAAAACTATCCTCAAACCTATCAAGATGACCGTGTGGTTTCCATCTTGATGGAGGATGGTCTCTCCTTATTTTGTGCCTACCTAGTATGAATTTTCCATCTCAAATGTACGATTGTTATATATACTCTAAACATGTTAACTCCATGTATTATATGTAAATTTGTGAAAATATATTGAAAATTTTTCCTACCTACAAAGAAAAAAAAACGTAACCATGAATTGTTTGTAATCAAGAATTTAATTCAATTCCTACCTCCTCCATCTTTGGCCTCACCGAATATTTCAGTGTAATCAATTAGTTCTAACTCTTGTATTCAAGGATATAAACCTCTTAGAACTTAGATTTATGGACATCAAAAGTCAAAGGAGAAGGAATTAGGCAGCTCGAGGGAGGAAGTACAAACTTCAGTGGACGTGGTGGACGTCAAAATTGTGACCAATGAAATTACTGCGACATTCAGCCAGAAAGAATATACTTCACACAAAATTAAATGAACCAACTCATATGGTGTTTCCACATAGTGTGAGTGACCTCATTGGATAACAAAAGGCCACGATGAACCTTTTCAATACCCTGCCAAGGATGACCAAGCTAACCAAGAAAGTGTTGGCATTATGATGCATGTGTTGTACTTGATGGCAACCCTCTCATAGAAGATCTAGATGAATCTACAGAAGAGAAATCAGATGTGACTGAATGCATGGGATGCAAGACAACTGAAAGGAATCAGATGATAACTCTAAGTGTGACAAGTTAGCTTTGCCATCAAGTCCAAAGGGGGAGATTGTTGGCATTATGAGAGAAGTGTTGTCCTTGATGGCAAACCGCACAGATGACAAATCATAGTACAGAAGGTCAGTAGCAAGGAATTGATGATCAGTCTACAAGAATGAAGAGAAAATATATATACGCTGGTTCATTGTGACCGAGCCGCGTATACACGCGGGTTAGACTTTACCAGGTCACATATGCGTATGCACGCACTTTCATGTGAGGAAAAGCGCGTATATGTTGGATAACTTACCTTTGGTCCGTGACAATTAGTCCTTGGTACTTGAACCTATGGTGTTGGACCATGGTACCTCGTCAGATGTGTTGATCCCTAGTATTGGGTGCATGGTATTGGTTTGTTATGGTTTTGGACCATGGTATTGAGCAAGACCTAAGACTATAAAAGGAGAAGAAGATCATTAGGCAAAGAGGGTATGGAGAAATACTTGAATATCTGATAGAGTATGAGATCCAGTACGCAGGATATGGGTTATGATGCAAGCTAAGGAGGGATCTCACCAGTTGATGGAGAACAAGGTCTAAGGATAGATTGGGATCAATTGGTTTGAAATGAACTATCTCTATATGGTTGATTATGCTCTAAATACTGACGCATGTAATGTTCTGAACTAGGTATAAATTAAGTTTGAGATAGCTGCAAGTCTTGATTGAATATTTATAGATCTGTACATGGGTTGGATTTGATAAAAGCACGTATGTACGCAGGTTTGGTTCGTCCAAGTAGCGTATACCATTTAAGCTGTGATTTTTGATGATACAGTTGGTTCTGAATATTGTTGTAGAGTTCAGTGTTCTGCTCTGTGTTCTGGTGACTGTCTTTGTTGACAAGGTTTCAGTATTGGGTGTTGATGTTGCTAAGTGTTTGTGAGGTTCAATGATATTGATGGGTCCAGTATGAAAATTTGATGAAACGTGGTCTTCAGATTGGAGTGTTGTGCTTCAGTGTATCCAGTCTGAAAATTGATGAAACGTTGTACCTGGAGGAAGAAAGAGAAGGTTGTAGCCTTCTGTAGGCCATCACCTATGTACTAGTATCTTGGCTAGTGCAAGAGCTAAAGAGGGGGTTGTAGCTCCATTCTAGGAGAAGCTGGAAAATGAGAGAGAATTGTAGCTCTCTGCAGGTTGCAGCCTGCGTACTGGTAAAGGACTGCACCAGTACATTGTAAACAAAAGTTTCTAATTAAAGAAAGATAGAGACGAATTGCAGCAGGTGGTTTTCATCCACATTGGGTTTCCACCTTATATCATGGTGTTCATGTGTGCTCTTTATGTGTGATGATCTATTCTGTTTACTATTAATATGGCTAATAATGATCTGATGCATTCACTGAAGATAAATTAACTGAATCATAAAGATTACTGGATGTACGCGAGTTTCTTTTAATACAGTCGCGTAAATACGCGGATATACTTAACTGAAGTCGCGTATATGAATCTAAGTATGAAAATGAAAAAGTTTTACTGATTTGATAATACTGATTCACCCCCCCCTCTCAGTATTATTTCCAACAGAAAGACCTCAGGAAGGTTTTGTAAGATTTTTCTCTGTCAATGTTTTTCATATTATTTATCAATATATATGTTATGATTTTCACTATATTATAGACTAAAAACTATCTTCAAACGTACCAAGAGGACCATATGGTTTTCCTCTCAAGGGAATATGGTCTCTACTTAGTTTACACCCAACAAGTATGGTTTGGGCATCTCAAAGGTACTCTCCTTAGATAGGGTCTGCACATGTTAACTCCTACTTTTCTTCTATGTAAATTAGTGGAAATTTAATGAAAATTTTGATTGCTTACAAAAAAAGGAAAGAAAAAAAGTATACTCATGAATGTTTTCTAATTGTTATTCATTGTACATCATTTTAAAAGTATAATCATGATTTTTTTTGTAACGATTATTCATTGTAGATAGTTTTTTAACAAGTATTATCAACATATAACTATTTCAAACATATACGTATGAAACTATTATAAAATATTAAAAATACATCACAAATAACTAAAATTATACTAATGGCTATGATAATATCATACATAATCTTTTGGAAGAACCATCATTCAAGATAGATTTAAAAACAAGATGTTTTGGAAACTTCCTTTAATTAATATATATTTCAACAAAAATAATTTATTATTATTCTTATTATTATCCACTTTCAATGTATGAGACCCTCTTGCTTGGTTGGGACAAGGGACCCAACTCTACGCAACAATTTGACTGCTATGTCTATGGAAGAATACATACTCTACCCTCCTCTGGTTTTGAACATGTGACCTCTTAGGAGGAAACACATGCTCTTAACCATTAGGCCCATTCAAGTTGTATGCTTAACATTTAATAATAAATAATAACATCACAAGTATGTGTAGCTATGTTATACCAAGAACGAGTCATGCAAACAAAGCATACAATACCTATAATATGTATCAATGCTCGACCCTGCAATCGCATATGTTAGATGGAATGTTATATATATATATATATATATAATTTACCATGGATGATTGCAAAGGTTATATGTATCATATGGATAAGAGAAAAATAACACCATTCTTTAATGAAGACATAGTGAATGCGACATAAACTAAGGAGCTCTAATTAATTTCTTGACGAGTAAATAGATACGTGACACTTTATTTCCTTATATATGTGAGAAAAAGAGATGAAAGTTAAGAGATATTTAATCCTTAAAGAGTTAATAGCAAGACAAGCAAGAAAAAGTTTTTTTGCGCGCTTTTGGATGTGAACATGGGTATGATTAACCTCTCATAACTTGGAATTCTCTATGGATGGAACAATACGATGAGGATATGCCTCAACACATCAGGCTCCAAATTTCTACCATGGAAGCTTAGGATGTCATAAATACTAGCTATGGGCATTGGATTCTAAGGAATCTGATGGGTGACCATTTGATGGACCATGAAGTTGTCCTACAACTTATCGAAGGAAGAGTAGTGAATATGGAGTCCCATTGAGCTCACAATTTTTTATATTTGAGAGTCCTCACTAGAGACATGGTAATTAAATTCCAACCTCATCCTCCTCCTCCAGTCTCACCCATTGTGTCATTGCTATCAAATTGCTTAGAATCCTGTGTTTTGGGCTCTAAACCTCCCATCACTTAGATTTATGGACCTCAGAAATCAAAGGAGGAAGAACCAGGTGATCCAGGGGAGAAAGAAAACACATTAGTTTAAGTGGAGGAAGTTTGAATTGTGACCAACGAAACCACTTCCATATCCACCAAGAAAGTGGAGAATTCATAAAAAGGACTGGCACCAGCCTGTATGGTGTGTTCATAAGGTGGGTGTTCCCTCCTTGGATTCCAAAAAGCCATCATGATGACCCTTTTAAGTGTGTTGTCAAGGATGACCAAGCTCACAACCAAGTCATAGGGAATGATCGGGCTCAACAAAAAGACCTAGGGAAGGCTTTCTAAGTTTTTACTCTATCAATATTTTCATATTATCTATTGATATCTATGTTGTGCTTCTCAAAATATTCTAGACTCAAAAGGTATCCTCAAACCTATGAGGAGGACCATCTAGTTTCCCCCTCAAGGTTCGATGGTCTCTCCTAGTTTGTGCCATGCTAGTATGGTTTTATCGTCTCGAATGTACTCTCCTAAAACATAGTTTGTACATGTTCACCTCTGCTTGTATTCTATGTAAGTTTGTGGAAATATAATGAAAATTGTGCTAACTTACAAAAAGAAATTATAATCTACTTGTATTTTATGTAAGTTTATGAAAATATAATGAAAAATTTGCTTACTTACAAAAATAAATTATAATCATGAATTGTTTGTAACTGCAATTATTCATTGTATATATTTATTTAACTAGTATTATAATCCAATATATATTTTAAAAATATAAATATGACACTATCATAACACCTGCAACTAGTATTTTTCTAAATTTGTAACTTATTTTGATAGGTGGTTGGGAGTCTAGTTGTGTTCCCTAGATGTGTCAGAAAAATAGATGTAAGTGGAGTGATCTTTAATCCTTAAAGTGTCATGAGTAAGAGGAGTAAGAATAAACTTTCTACACAATTAAGTATTGTTAGGAAAATTAATTATCAACATAGAATCCCCATAAACTTGTAATTTTTTACTTTCTTTATCCATGCCATGTAGTAATAAATGTTTGCAAGAAATATGTTCCACATATTTGTTTGTCCCTAGTGCAAACCATACTTTGACATGGAAGAAATCAGATTCTGACAGGAAGAGGATGAATTTGCCTCCTCTCCTTTGTCCCAATTCACAAGAAGCTCCACCAATGTAGACCCATGGCCAGGATCGATCAAGTGATTCTTCTACAATAGCTCTTCAGGTAGCAACACCTTTATCCTAGGGAAAGTGACTAAGAATAATAAGTGATTTTGCTACTACATGATCAAGAGATTATGGGTTGCCTTGAAAAATGGACTTGTTTCATGTCAACCACACCCCCTAACAAAATCTCAAAGGGGGTGCCTTGAAAGAACAAAAACTGGGATTTGAAAGTCACCACCTCCAAGATTCTTCCAATGATGATCCTTTGCATGGACTAAACTCCACACCCCCTACAAAATATCAAAGGGGGTGCCTTGAAAGAACAAAAACTGGGATTTGAAAGCTACCACCTCCAAGATTCATCCAATGATGCTCCTTTGCATTGACTAAATTGACCTACTAACACTGGGTAGATTGCCCATATTTATTTGGTGAAGGGCATTCTTGGAAAACATGTATGCTCATTTCCTCACTACTTATGGTTCTTGCCCTAGAGTGGGGTAGCATTAAATCTATGCATTTTCAAGTTTTGGAATTTGAGTTAAGATTAATTTAAGTTATCATAATTTGATTTTCTAGATGAGAAAGTAGATGACAAAAATAATATTTATAATATAAATTTCTAATATTTTCAATCCAAAATCCTAAAAAAAACAAAAAAAACCAAAAACAAAACAAAAAAATTAATGATCTTATTATTATTGGGTAGAAGGAAAAACATGAACTTTAAAATAAGCGATTAATTAATTTTTTAGTTAACAACATTTTCAAAATAGAAAATTATTATAAACTAAAAGTAAAGCAAACCACCAATAAAGGGTCATATAAATTAACATCATTTAACTAATAAACTTGGATGTGAAATTGGAAAAACCAACACGTTGTCGCACAATATGACTGCTGGTGTTTTACAATGGCTTATGATGCAATTTACGCCCCAATGGGCAGGAGTGAGGACTTCTGGAATCGACTTCATACCTAGTTTAGATTTTCCATTTTCGGACTACTGGAATCGATTTACTTCAAACCCATGGGATTTCGGTGAACAACTTCTGCAATCCATTTAATTCAGACGCATGGGATTCCAGCGAACGCCTGTCAGTCATGATATCCATCTCATTTAAGCTATCAGGCATCATTAAAGCAGCAACTGACAACCCACAATGTGATCATTATACGCTAATGGGCAGTTGTACACATGCGGACGTGGTTACGACAAAAAAAGGCTGAGAAAAAGATTGATAACAGAAAAAAGCGACCATAAAATAGAGTACAGGTAGGTGATCCTTTCTAAAAATAAGAAAATATACTAAAGAGGAGATCGTTAGCAGGTGACTCTTTCTAAAAAGAAAAATTACTAACACAATAAAATAAAAAAGCTAAAAGCCTAACAGTTTCAAGCGGATTTGAAAAATTTAAGAAACCTCCATATAATTTGGTTGTTAAATATGGAAAGAGGAGGCACATATATTTTGGTTCAGAGATCAATTTTGTGATATGGGCGTCCGCTGGATATCAAATATTTGTGGCAGAGCGGCTGGACATGTGTGGAATAGGAATCTAGTGGATATTTGATACTTGTGGCAGAGCCGGATGCAAATAGGAGTGATTGTATCTATTGGATATTTCA
This sequence comes from Pinus taeda, assembly GCA_000404065.3. NCBI lineage: Eukaryota > Viridiplantae > Streptophyta > Pinopsida > Pinales > Pinaceae > Pinus > Pinus taeda. The sequence continues at coordinate 1,721 of APFE031582843.1, read as the reverse complement.
TATTTGTGGTAGAGAAGCTGGACATGTGTGAAATAGAAGTGGTTGTACGTATGATTAGATGAACAAATTTGAGATGTGTGAAAGATGAGCGGGAGTAGGATGGAGGGGATTTTTCGATTTTCAGATCCCAGTATGCATTTGTTTTTGTTTTCTCTTTTGTTGTGTCAAGCATGGCCATGATTACCTGTTTTAATAATTGTTGTCTGGTGCGTGCTTGTTTTTTCTTCTTCATTTGTTTTATATTTTGATTTATTTTATTAATCTCTGGTTTTGAAAGGGTGGGAGTAGGAAGTGAAGATAAATTTGAAGTAATAATGGAACTGAGAAATGGGTTTATCAGCATTTCACAGCCAGAATTAAGAATTTGGCACTGGAGGTATTTCCTGTTTTATTTGTTAAAAACTTAAATTTATGGATAGAAATATAAATAATAGATAATTGTATTACAGTTAATGTGTATTTTAGAATGATTTAGTGGTTTACTGAGAGAAAAAAAGTAAATAAAAAAAGTTAAATATTACATACTTATCAAAGAATTATTTCACATGTATACCTTCCTGGGCTTGGGAGGACGGAATCCTGATGTTGAATAAACCACAAACCACCTTCCTGGGATGAGCCCAATTTGTTTTAGTATACAAAGTTATGTGATCATGTTCAATTTTGTAAGGAAAACATTGTATTAATATGTCTATATTTTTGTTTCTTTGAGGTCCAAGAGAGACATGTGGCTTTCGCAGCCTCGAGAAAGCCAATTAGACTCCTGCAATCTACCTATCCTCCTATTCTTGAGGTCGTGAAGTAGTTAATTAGGCTCCTGCAATCTACCTATCCTCCTATTCTTGAGGTCGTGAAGTAGTTAAATCTACTGTAACCAAGTATCACTCATGCATTGCAGGTAATAGTTGCAGAGTCTTGAAAGTAGAGTAAGGCTCAATGCATGCAACACAGAGACTAGCTGGAGAGTAATGCTGAATCGATGGATTCAATGTTGGAGAAGTGGGGAGGCCAATAGTGGTGTTGACGGATCCAGGCTTGAATTGAATGGGTTGGTACAATTCATTTATATTTGAGGCATTTAATAAATAGATTTCACTTTAATCTTAAAATCCCTGGTTCAAATACTCTTTTCTGTTAGTTAAGAGATTACTTTACACAATCCTAAAACTTACTTCAAATACTTTTGCCATGCTTTTGGAAATGCTCATTAGTTGTATTTTTAGTTTTAGTCTCAATATGCAAAGAATCTAATGACATTCAATGTTTGCTGAGAAACGTGGAGGGTTCCTAACAGATATTCACATGTTTGATTGGAGTCTTTGTTCGCCTTTGTTGGGTAGGTAATAAGAAATGAGGTCCAAAGGGATTGGAATCTGCCGTTTCGGAGGAGAAAGGCTAGGGTTCATTTGATTTTATGTTTTTCATTTATCATATCCAGTATTTATAATATACCTTTCTATTTTTGCAGGGACGGAGATGGAAACTAAAGTAGATACAGCCTGTGATTTCTTTTGCATTTTTTTTTAAAATTATATTATTAATTTAAACACTTAAACACTACATTAATAATAATAAAGTTATTATTTATTTCTAGGGAAAGGGTTTTGCAAATCCCTTCTCAAGTCCTCAAAGATACCCATGGCCATGGTTATTGCTCAAGAATGCTTACAATTTTTATTTTTGTTATTATTATTATTATTATTATTATTATTTTTTTATTT